>VYZR01066235.1:35731-51331 GCA_013400675.1 Oxylabes madagascariensis
CTGTATTTGTAAGATTTGTGCATGATACGGATTTCCTTAGGTCAGATATCTCATCTCGCATCAATTCTGTTTTACTTGCACTGCCACTGAAGACTATTACAAAATGCAGAAGACCCTTCATAAAAAATTGCCTAAGAAGAAAACAATAAAGCAAAACAAAAATGGTGTAACCCAGCACTAGATGAGATTCACAGGACTTTCTTACATCCTCTGTCTGAAGGATGCCCATCTTCTTCTCAGCACAGATCTGAGATCAAATGCCTCACCTCCCCAGACACAGATGACACGTTCTCAATTACTTTAGGAAAATAGGTGAGGGAGAATAACATAGGTAACAAAACCTCTATATTATAGTTCTTTGTGGTTTTTTTTAGATCGCTATTGTTCACTTGCACCACCGACAGACGAAGCCTTTCTGCTCCTCCCTGAAAGACCTGTGTTGGGCTCATACTTTGTGTCAGCAGCCCTTGGGGTGACACCTCACCTCACCTCACTGTCCTTAAGGGAGCATGAAGATGAAGGAGCAGCTCCTGGGCTGAGATGTTCAAATGCCACCAGAGGAAGGACAGGAAAGTCCTTTCTTCCAAACAGTCCACCTGGGAGCCCCTTTTCCCCCTCATCATCATGGAAGATTAAGAAACAGGGGTGGCAAGGGAATGCGAGCACAGGTGTAGTTTCAAAAACAGAGGGTCTCTCTGGGCAGCAGGACCCACCACAGGACCCAGCGGCATATGCAGGAGAAGTCCCTCTCCTCAGGCAGCACCAACAGGGCCAGGAAGCAGTGGCTTTCCGGGGTCAGAAGGTCTGCTCAAAGAAAGGAAGCCCCAGAGCTTCCCTCTTCTTAAGTAAAACCCTTTCAGCAAAGCACAAAAAGCAGCAGGAGGGAAATGTGACCCACAGTTGACCCAGAGACACATGGCACCAGCCAGAGATGAGGTGCAGGATGGTGAAAGTGAGGACAGCCACAGGCCAGACCTGGAGATGTTGTTTTGCAGAGGTATCAGTTCTGGTTTTTTCCACCTTTTTTGTTCTTGCACATCACAACACACACAAGTCTGCCAAAATGCTTAACTCAGGATTTTATGTCTGCACCAATGTACTGGGTTTGCAATGCCAGGTTTTGCTAGTGGCAGGGGACTACAGGGCCAGTGACTTCTGTGAGAAGCTGCCAGAAGCTTCCCCCATGTCTGACAGACCCAAATGCCAGACGGCTCCAGGACAGACCCACTGCTGGCCAAGCATGCCAATCAGAGATGGTAGTAATGATCTGGAATAACACATTTAAGAAGGAAAAAAAGGCTGTTGTGCAGATGTAATTGTACTCAGAGAAGAGAAGAGTGAAAATATGTAAGCAGAACAGCTCTGCAGACAGCAAGGTCACAGGAGAAGGAGGGGCAAGAGATGCTTCAGGTGCTGGAGCTGATTCCCAGGCAGGCCATGGTTCAGCCCATGGTGATGCAGCTGTGCCCCTGCAGCCCATGGAGGAGCATGAGGGTGCAGAGATTTACCTGCAGCCCATGGAGGAGACCCATGCTGGAGCAAGTGGATTCCTGAGAGCAGCCTGTGAACCTGTGGGAGGTGTGCACTGAAGCAGGCTCCTGGCAGGGACTTGCAGAGTGATGGAGAGAGGAGCCCACACTGGAGAAGTGTCCTGGTTGGACTTGTGATCCTGTGGGAGACTCACACTGGGGGAGACTCTTCTGAAGAACTGCACTCTGTGGGGGACCAACTTCAGAGCAGTTAATGGAGAACTGTAGCCTGTGGGAATGACGCACATTTGAGAATTTCACGGAGAACTGTCTTTTGTGGGAGAGATCCCACTCTGGAGCAGGGGAAGGACCCCTCTCCCTGAACAGCAGCAGAAACAACCTGTGCTGAACTGACCATAACCCCCATTCCCTGTGCCGCTGGGGGGGGGGGAGGTGGAACCCAGGAAGGAGGGAGTAGTTGGGGGAAGGTGTTTTTAAGATTTGTTTTACTTCTCATTATTCTGCTTTGATTTGATTGGTAAAAAATTAATTTCCTCAAGTTAAGTTTGTTTTGCCTATGACAGTAATTGATAAGTGATCTCTTCCCATCTTTATCTCAATTCATGAGCCTTTTGTTATATTTTCTATCCTCTGTCCACTTGCAGAGGGCAGCAACAGTGGAGCTCTGCTATCCTGCCAGAGTCAAATCACCACAGCCAATAACTGTTCATTTATCTTTAGAATAAAATTTTCAGCACCACACAAACACCATGTCAATTACCCTCTTTAATCATATCACAGAATTACTATTTACATATAAGCCTATGAAATTATCTTTCTTTTTTTTTTTCTTTTTTTTTTTTTCTTTTGAGTGGAAAGGCATTGGGGTTTTTTGGTATTTCACCATTTCAAAGAGAAAGCAAAATACACGTACGCCACCTACTTGTTCTGATGCATCACCTAAAGGCTCCCAGGCACTTTCAGATACTTCTCTTGCAACACCATGAGCTACCAAGCCGAAGACTAAAAGGACCATTTTGGATGGTACATGGATATTTTTGATCAAAGCATCTAAGACTTCCCTCCCTGCAATCCTTGGAGAAGGTTCTATAGTTCTTGCCTACCCAATACAAATTTAAATGCATACTTACCCCTTGTGTATTTCCGACAATTTAAATGCATATTTACCCCTTGCACATATGTGTATTGCAGTAAATTATTATAAGCAAGGTTCACTGCTTCTGACATTCTGATTTGCCCAAATTAATTATATGGTCTCCCCAACTACATATGAACTGTTTAGTTAACACACACCACCTCTGATTATGGTAATGAATTCACCTTACACAAAGCAAAAAAAGTTAAACATGAAAGATTAGGCAGTTGCACTCATCTTATTACAAGGAAGAAAGAAAAATCCCACTGTAAGGTTTTCAACATTTGAATCTATTTACAGCATTTTCTCTTCCTGTTTACGTTATTCTTTACTACTATACAGAATCATGAATTATGGTAAGGCCATCTGATGTTTTCTGACCATTAAGACAAAAACTGAATGAAGTCCTCCATAAAGCAAGACTTAACAGGCCAGCACAGGCCTGCCTCAACAACACTGGAGTGTATGGATTTTTCTGTAAAGTTTAGGTGATAATTGAAAAAGTGACATTGGACATTATGTATTACCCTGCAGGAGAAAGAGCAGTCAAGTTGGGCACACTTCCTACATGTGAAAATTTAACATTAAATGGCAAAAGAATGCCACTGAGTTCAAAAAGGATCCAAGAAGATATGAAGGGAAAAGAGGCAAGGTTTTTGAGGCAAAGACTAGCAAAAGACCATAAAACAAAGGATCCTGGAAAACTAGGGTACAAATATTTAGCCCTTTACAACTTCCCACTCCTTAGTTTTATATGTACACCTGGCAAGGTGGCATAGTTTACATTCAAAAAAGTGTTTGTGCAGATTAGACTTTAAGAGGGGAAAAAACCCAAATAAAAAACCAAAGCAAACATAAAAAACACAACAAAAACCAACCAACCCAAACCCCCAAACTAACAAAACACACACAGAGGAGGAAATGGTGAGCTTAGGCAAATGCCTGGAAGGTGACTAGATTTCTGTTAGCTGTAACAAATTCCTAGGTACCCACCAAAGCATGGATAATGGCTTGCCATACAGACTCAGAAGCTGTAGCTCCTTTTCCCTTATTTCTAGTTTTCCCAAACATTTACAGTTTCAATTACAGACCAAACTGCTATCTTGGCAGAACCAAAGGAAAAATTCAGATGTTTTTATTTATTTAAAGAAAGCTGCTGAGCTGCAGTTCAGCAATGCAACTAATAGGGAAGAAGCTGGCTATCCCCAAGGGCAGGCGATGCACAGCCGCAGGGATCAGTGTGTGGTGAAGCATCAGCAGCTTTGCCAGCGACAGCAAGAGAAATGCCTGACTCCATGTGTGAGCCTGTGAGAGCAGCAGCAAAGCACAACAGAAGAGCCGGGAATATCTGTTCCCCCAGAATGTCATAAAAACAAGCAGTGACATTGTGAAATAGATGCTTATTTTCAGCCATTTTAAATTTACAGGAAAGCATTTTCTTTTAATTCAAAATAATCTTGAACACAGCTCAAGTTCTGCCTAATGGAAAATTAGATGGTCTAAGAGAAAACTAAGTTTTGCTTAAAATGAAACAAAAATACTGAATTTTATGTCTCTACTACAAACACCAAATGGTGTCATTGCATTCTCATGCTTGACCAGAGACACGGTAGCTAATTAATTTTAGCCTTCTTTTCATTTCTGTTCAGCTTAATTGCTCAAAGGGAACATCCAGAGGAAAGCCATTCTATGAAAATCCTGAATATTTTGTTTTATTGTTGTCTACCCTTTTTGTTACCTTTGATTCTGTGACACTATCTCTAACTCCTACATCTGACAGCAAATCAGCAAAATGCTAACAATATTACCTTCTTTTTTTTCCAAAGAGAACATCAGGCAGGATATTAAAACACATTTCATCTCTGAATATGTAATTCTCATATATTTAATATATGACATGCAGAAATAATACTACTAAAAAAGCATCAAAGCAGAATTTAATGGTAATTTATGCCATGCTGCAGAATGCCCTCACACTCTCCCATCCCTCTTCTCTGGGTACATGGTACCCAATGAGAAAACAAGCATCGCTCATTATTCCCAGTGCACTGTGAACCACCATTAGCTCATTTGAATGCATTATTGAGAGGCTCAACTTCTCCTTGAAATTATTTCACTTCACAAAAGCTTTCTAAAAGTGGTTTTGCTATCAGGCCATCAAACCAAACACTGAGATCCATGGATGGATCTCCAATCCAAGTGACCTGAAAGACAACATGGGGTGGGATTTTGGCTCAACACTAACTGTCCTTAAACGGCTTTCAATTTCCCAAATTCCTTTACCAAATTAAGTTACAGTTTTACAAAAACAATCGTAATTTTATTTTTGAGCTACTGGAGTCTACAAAAAAGAAGTTTTAAAGAAAATTTCTTATGCTACTATGTATTTAAACTCATATGATCAACAATTTCAAAATCATGTATGGCTTAGTCTGAGACCACAGCTGGTGGAAACAGGAATTTTGCAGGTGAACTACTCAAAACACCTGGCTTAATTTTCTCAGACAGCTCTAGCAATTCTGCAAATGTTACCTTTGCACACTAAACACTCTCTAGGGGAGGTGCAGGAGCCCACACATGCTTTGCAGGGACCAGTGTGTGTGCTTTATAGGAAGCCAAAGTGCACATGGCCCTAGCAAGAGGTTACGAAATTCCATGCTTGCTTGAGGGAGCAGCCAAACACACAGTCCCACATAGTCACAAAGCCCAGTAAAATGATGAACTGGAGTTTTCTGCAACCCAAAACAAAAATGAAGTTTGAAGCAGGTTAAACATCTCTAAAATGTCTTAACCACAAATATGTTAATTAGATGACAACTGAAATAATGTGCACAAACAAGCGTGTCATCCAAAGTGATTGGTAAGAAACACAAAACAAATGAAATCACAGACCCACCAAACCCACACCACACTTCAATATATTGCCTCTGATGAGATTATGAGGAGAGTTATTCCTCATGAAAGAGAAAATAAATGCTCAAGGGGCAGATATGGACAGATAGTAAATGAGAGATGAGCAGTAACTTAATTTCCTTCCTTTTGCTGACCTGAAGTTTTGCAGTGGAAGGCTCATCCACTCAAACAAGCAAAGGGTATGTGAGGACCATACACTGCTGTCCGCCAGGCTCTGAGCCCCCACCCTGGCCGTGGGTGCAGCCAGCCCTGTGCACTGCACAGCACCCTTGTGGGCTGCAGCTCCAGGCAGCCCCAGGGAGAGAGTACACAGCCTACAGAAGTGTCAGGAGGCTGCTGCTCCAGATAAGTGCTGCAGACCTGCCCAGTGGAAAAGTAGCTTCCTCCCCGTGTTGTTATGGCATGGACAGGAACAGCTTCACTGCTGCACAGCCAATTGCTTTAAAAGACAGGAATAGTTCCCAAATGACACAGGACATTGTCCTTAGGCAAACTAGGAGCAATTTTCCCATGTTCTCATTCAAGCACCATCCTTTCAATAAGCAGCCTGGCTTTTTCCAATGTTTAAAAAGTCATGGCCTAAATATCTACATGCAGCTGCTACAGCATCAACTGTTCCAGCTCTGCCTCTCAAGTGCTGCTGCCCTGAGTAAGTACTAATAACCTTTCCCCACAATACAATGATGCATACCCAGAAAACCAATGCAACTAGCTAACATCACTATTACACTTCACTTCACACCATACCCTACGTGCACCAGCATTCTTACAGGCCAATAAATGCTAAGCTTGATACCCCAATACTGCTAGAGTGACTTTACTCAACCAGAAGATAGGGGCATATCTGGTGTAAAATATTTTTTCCTTGTATTTGTCCTCTGTAGTCCATAAACACATTTTGTTCCACTTCAACTACAGTTTCTATTTGCTGTTAATGTAAGTTTCCAGAAGCTGACTTCATGTCCCAAGAGATGAAAACTGCTTTACCCTCAAGGAAGAAAGCAGTAACAAGTGAGGCTGACTTGCCCAACAGGCATATAAGGTCAAAATAAAGTGTCATATACTAACGGCAGTCTCTATCCAAAAAGCAAGGCTTCATATGGCACCTTGTCCACACTATCAAAGCAAACACAGACCATATCTCAGGGCACAGACAGTCCAAAATACATCAATGCTACAGCTATTAAGAACAACTTAGTATGGATAGCATGTGATCTGCAACCTACGATATGTATCACCACAAGTACACTGCTACCCTGGGGCAAGTCCATTCACGTGGGCATCTATTACACCACAGCCAACTTACCACAAGGCTATGGGAAGCACCCACCAAGGGAAGCCATACCCTAACAGAAAACAGCAAATCAGCAGCATGAGCTTGGAAATTAAATCATGACATATCAATCTGCATCCTGCAACTCTTACTCTGCATGGCAGTGGGATTGGAACTAGATGATCTTTGAGGTACCTCCCAATCCTCAACATTCTATGATTCTATGATATGCAGATACTAAACACAAAAATTTGGTTTCTTAGTTGTTTTGGGGGAGGTTGGGAGGTGTGGCTCTATGTCACAGAACATAGGTAAGAAGATAGCTGTATGGAAAATAAGCAATTTTTATTTGACCCTTAGTACCAAAGTAGAAAGCATAATTCTTGTGATTACTGAACTGAGCAAATCAGGACACTGAGGATATTGTAGGGGATAAATATACGTGAAATCTATTTTTTTTTTTTGTCTGTCTGTTTTCACAAAACTTCTACTGGGAAAGCACATTCATTGTGGCTGACTACTTTTAGTTCATGAAAAGAAGGTTACGTCATTTTCTATCAGACATCTGATAAGATGGAGAACAGAAATGTTACAGGAACACTTTCTCTCCTTCTGAAACTTCAGTTATACGGATCTTCAAGGTTTCCACTCCAGCCTGTTTCTGAAGCTTTCAAAATTCTGCTATCAGATATGATGTCTACATCCAGCATCAGGATTTACATCTGATCATAAAGTACAGACAAAACTCTCAAATCCACACTAGCTACAGAAATATGTCTAAAGGTTACCTATTTTTTTAATCCTCATAAACAAGGTCATTCCCGCTGGTAGTGTCAGGTAACTGTCTATTCTAGACCAACAATGAAACTATTAAGAAGGATGCAATCACACGTACTTAGGAAGCAAAAAAATGTTAGGGACAATTTTTCACCCATGAGTTACGATCTCAAAGTTCTATGAAGTTTTCCTTTCACTGTGGCATAAATTGAATTACTCAATTTAAGAACCTCATGTAAAAAAACTTTTTTTAAATTATCCATATGGTTTCCCAAGGAATTCAGCTTATTTTATCACATTATCTGCCCACACACTCTCTAAGCCTGGTGGCTGATTCGAGTTAAATTCTACAAGGGACAAAAACCCTTCAAAATGATTGTGCTGCTATAAATTTAACAACAATCAGCTGCTGGGAAGTGTCAGTACCTGCAGCCTCCACAGAGCAATGGAGGAGCTGCACCACAACCCGCTAAGTGCTGGCAGCATCTGACTGCCATACTGTCACTGGCTGCTGCACCTGCTAGCTCTTGTAAGAGGGACAGGTTTCAGGATGCAGCTGGGAGAAGAGTTTTTGCTCTATTCTGGACAGGAGTTTGATAAGGGAAGAAAGAGGTCAGAACAGTTAATGTGCTGACAATTAACAAATTCAGGCTTCACTAGATTTTATGCTCAGCGACTCAACTGCTATACCTCATGATTGTTATTTGCTTTTCAGAATCACAGAATGGGTCAGACTGGAAGGGACCACAGTGGATCATCTGGTCCAACCTCCCTGCTCATGCAGGATGATCCCAAAACACATTGCACAGGATTGTGTCCAAAGAGTTCTTGGTATCACCAGCGAGAGAAACTCCACAACCTCTCTGGGCAACCTGTTCCAGTGCACAGTCACCCGCACAGTAAATAAGTTCTTCTTCATGTTCAGTTAGAACTTTCTGCACATCAGTTTCTGCTCACTGCCTGTTGTCCTACTGCTGGGTACCACCGAGCAGAGCCTGGATCCATCCTCTTGACACTCTCCCTTCAGATACTTGTAAACAAGGATTAGGTCCCCTCTCAGTCATGTCAGAACAAGAACAGGCCTAGCTCCCTCAGCCCTTCCTGGTAAGAGAGATGCTCTCATTCGTTGGCTTTTTCATTTAGGTGTCCATTAGCCATGACAAGACAGCATCACTGAAACAGGAGGTCAGTAAATCCTACCGCATAGGTTCTGACATGCTTAAAATTTCATTCCAAGCTCAATAAGGGAGTGATGAGATTGACACAAGTTTTTTTTCCTCCAGTGTTTCCAGCAGCTGGCAGAATATAGCACACTGGAAATCTGCCAGAAGCAAAGCCAGGATTTATTTAATGGTGTTACGATGTACATATATGAAAGACGTGAAGAAGAGAGGATGAAACTTGGGCAGTGGAGAAAGGAGGGGAACCATACATAATACAGAACAGCCATGTTAAATATGCAGGTAAAAATTTCTGGGTGCACAAAGGAATTTCATCTAGAATGCTCAGAAGCAATGTATATAAAAATTGAATAAAAGATGTAACGACACACAGTAACTATGTATTCCTTTTTCAGGGGGAGGGGGGAAATAACATTTTTGCACAAAGTGGTTACTTCTGGAGTTCAGAAACAGCTTCCATATATCAGTCAGAAAACACAGTCTATCCAGTAAAAACAAATGTTTGAAACTTTTTTAAATGATATGGAAGTGTTCAAAATCATCACTGCTTCTGGAAAAGGGTCTGTGATACCACAACTATTGGTCCTACAGTACTAAGACAGTAAAAGGGACAAGCTTTGTGCTCAGGACGGTACCAAGGAGAGGCAGTTATCCCATTTAATTTGAACCAAAAAACATTTCCAACAAGGGTTATTGTACTGCAGCCTATTTATCATCATCTTATCCAGATATGTCAGGAGACTTTCCCATCATTTTAGAAGACCTCATTACTCTGAAACTATAAGAAAACAAAGGCATTCCAGCACCTGGAGAACAGAACTCAGCTCCACATGGACCAGCAAAATCCACTCCTCAAAGATACAAACTGAGGACGAAAGGAATCAGACAAAGAGGCTGCCAGACTTAGTAGTTTAAATAGGTGATTTATCAGAAGCTGAGAACTGGAGAAAAAAAATTTAAAATAAAATAATAAAAATTAAATTAAATTAAAATAAAATAAAATATCAAATCAACAAGCACCTTCTGAAAGTTCAGACTGATGGTACTGCTAAGGTTTGCAGGAAATCAAATGTTTTGAGGAAATCATGGCAATATAGATTCAACTATACAAGTCAGTTTTCTCAATCTATTATTTCTTTGCTGTGCATGCTGTGAGATCTGAAAGCAGATATATTTATTTATCTAAGAGAAATTGTATGGGTTTGCCTAGCTCACATGTTCCACAAGAAAAAAGAAGGTAAGTATCAAACCCTGCTGAGTCAGCCAGAATAACAGCACTAGAGACCAAGCACAAGGCTTCTCTGATCTGCTAGAACCACACTGATCTATCAGAAGTGTGGTGAAAGCCCTCAGGTTTTCCACTGGAGGGATTGGTATAGGAGCAGTAGAGAAGTGCAGCAGCCTTTCCTTCCCACTGAGCTTAGAGTAGCAGGATGTGTAATGCACTCTCCTCTAGTGGTGATTTATGAGATTTTGGTAACAGTCCCCACAAAATCACCACTTCACTTCAACCTAATTGCAAAATCAGGACAAAAGAGCTCCGTGGGCTATTGAAATTAACTGCTAGAAAAGGCACCTCCAGAAAAACTGCTTTTCTTCCCTTTTTAAGCCGTTTTCTGATCAAATGCACATTAAATCAGTAGCACATTTGTCAAATAAAGAAGAAAAATTGTACACACAGTACTACTGCAACTGAGACAAAATATGAGAGGGTTCTTCTAAAAACTACTTTTCATTTAAAAAAATCCAGAGGATATCCAGATCTGCAACAGGACATAAGTTTAACCAAATAACTAACTTGTAACATACTCAATTCATTTTCATTCTTTTTCTTTACAGATGCATGTATAGGCTTATTTTCTGAAGTGGCAAATTTTACCAAAGAAAGCTTCAAGAATACCAGTAGGTGGCACTTGGAAAAGAAAGCAAAAACCAAAGCTGAAACATTAATTTATGCACAAAATAAAATTATACTTTAAAATTTTTCATTTGACATACAAATCTTTTATTTTAAAAACAAACCTTTAAATAGCCTTTAAGGAAAAATAAGCTTCTATTTCAGTGTTTACTACAAAATGAGGAATTACAGTTATTAATTCTAAGTCTAAATGAGACTTGATATTGCTAGCTTATGTAAACAGATATTCAAAGATAAATATTCCATCATCCAAAAGATGGAAACTATAAAACAAGAAGGAGTGAAACATACAAGGTAATTATCCTGGTTAGTAATTATCCTGGATCACCTATAAAAGACAGAGGGGAAAGCGTATGGTAGTGGCAGGGAGAGGAGGCTGGGATGAGTGTGGAGAAGCTGCTCTTGCAGGCGCCTTGCATGAGAGGGACTTTAGACAGGCTTTGTAAACAGGGGGCAAGACAAGAGAAACCACTGGCAACTTCTCCGTGAGGAAGAAAGCTCTTGAATTCTGTCTGTCTTTTAAGCATCATACACATCACTGCTCATCTTTCAAAAGTTTCCATAATGTAAATGATAATATTTTTAAGAGACTGAGTAATTTTCCAGTCTATAATTTTTTTCAGCAAAAACCCTAACAATCTTGGGGGGAAAAATGTTGGGGTTTTATTCAAGAAAAATTGGATATGAAACATCTATAAAGCAAACACCTATTTTAGCCTCCCAGTACTATGTAAAAAGCAGAAGCTACTTTGCACGTAAATCAAACATGAACTCAAAAGAGAAAACATCTACCACAGTGAAATACCATGTTATATTTACTTTAGACTGGGTTTATTATTTTTAAGTGAACTATTAATCAACAGTAACATTTAGAAAGCTGTTTTTATCCGTGCATTCAAGAGGAGAAGCAGTGTATGTTTCCAGGTAACTACCTCTCTTTCAAGGAATTCTAAGTTATTTAATCAATAACTACATAAATAGCAAATAAAATCCATCAAGTACAGTTTGATGAGGCAAGTATTGACTCAGAAGTTTTTAAGAAAGCCAATTATTTCTCACATTCAATTAGAAACAGCAACACCACATACATAGATCATATGACAAATGTGCTGGAAAACCTAGTCCTGTAATTAAGCAGAAGACTAATTATTTATAAAAAGCATTTGCTCATTTACTAGATAAAATCTAAACTTCATGGTCCATGAAGCATGATAGCATTCAATTGAATATGCAGGCAATCAAATTTCAGGTCCTGACTAAATTCCAACTGACACAGGGCCACCTCAATATTAAAAAGAAATATATATATAAAGTATGCAAACAGATAATTCAACTGCATAGACAATAATGAAAGATTTGTCAGTCCAAGTAAAACTTGGAATTCCTACTTCTTACACTTTATCTTAAAAGTGCAATAATTTGCAGAGTTAGACCATGACTAAGTATATTTTCATTACATAAAGCAAATTGCTGATAGTCACTGTACACAGCAATTACAGATTCCTGCCCTCCTTGTGCTCCATATCAACCATGCTGGCTGGCTGCAGCAGACCTGCTCCCATGCACCATGCTAAAGAGCCAAGGTTTTAATTCCTGTAGCATTGCTGCACCCCTGCAGGACAATCTCCACCCCCTCTGCCCCTCCAGGGAGGGGATTTGCAGCACAGCCAAGACTGGGATGCAAGGCCATAGGACAGAGTTTACAAAAGCAACAGCCTTGGGGTAATGGCAGCAGAGTGGCTGCAGTGGATTTTTTTTCCTCTGCGATTCAGGATGAAACGAGGGTAAAGGCATTGGAGAGGGATAATGAGAGGGAAGATCAAGGGGGATTGATAGTATATGGAGAGTATGGGAAAAAGTGTTGCTAAGGGGGCTTCCCAGGATGCCAGAAGAAACTGAGCTGGCTCTCCTCAGTAGGGCTTCCTCCTTTTGGGACAATCAAATTTCCCCTTAACTTCACAGCAAAATTTTGTTTTCCTTATAAAGCGACAGGATTGCACATCTGCGATTGGTGCATAGAGGCAGAGCTTGGTTAAAGTTGTGTGATGCCATAGGCAAACTGTTCTGCATCCCTCAGAGGACATCCTGCACTGCAAACCATGATTCAGAGAATTAATGGCCCTTTTAGTTTCTCTACTTGACAAGAGAGGCACTGAGCTGCAGCAGGCCTGTAAGGCTGCAGCATGCTGCCCTCCCAGCACAGCCCCAGAGCACAGCTGGGGAAAATGGAGGCCACAGCCTTCTGCTATGAAGATACCAAACAAGCCTCCCATGCTCAGTCCTAGGTTTCCACATTCTGAATTACACAGTAAATCTGTTCAATTCTTCAAAATTTAGATCTTTAAGGATACTTAATTTACTTAATTACAAATTTAAATTTGTCTTTAAATCCCCACAGCCATGCAGACAACTTTTGAGCAGCTAAACTTAATCTGGATTTTACATTCAAGTTTTAGAATGTCCAGTCCAGGTTATAACTTTAAACCTGAAAACTCTTTACATCGTTAATTACAAGAACTTTTTACCATTTCTGCCAAATTCAGGTCCCCTAAAAATTTCTGCATCCTATGAGCTCAAGGTTGTAACATTTTAGAGCTCAGTTTTTACCATAGTTAGAAACACCCCCTGCCCACTGCCTGAGAGCAGTCTCTCTCCTTGGCTCAGAAGCTCCCTGGCAAAGGCACCGTCTGAGGCGACGTTTCTGCAGCACACCTCGGCCAATACGGACTCTGCCGCAGCCATGTCCCACAGGACAGGGCTCTTCCGCCCTGACAGAAAATCACAGGGGAAGGGATAGAATAAAGAGATTTCCCTCTTCAGAAGAAAAGATTACTGTGTAGAGAAAAAAAAAGGTTAAAATATTGCAATGCTTTTATTTTTCTAATAAAGATAAACTAATAATTAACTAATACACTGCCCTACTGCATGCAGAATGCGGTAGGGTGTCCATTTAATTTTTTAACTCCCACCAGCACAGTCATGAAAGATAGTTTTGGGCTGGAAACAAGGCTGCTCCTGGTCCTGCAGTGTTGCCATGACTGCAAGAGGAGAAAAACTGCAGGGGACCAAGGAGGAAACTCCCCCTGAAGAATTTCCCCCTGAGCATCTAAGAGAACGATGAAGACTCAAATCTCTCCTTCTGTCCCACACAGTGTCCACTGCATCAAGCTTTACTGACCATGGAGGCAGCTTGGGAAGAAATGCAGGGATCCTGGGACAATCCAAGCTGCACTCAAACTGACACGTTCCTACGGCAAAACAGATGCAACAGGGAGGGAACTACTACAACATTAAGATCTGTCTTGGACATTTCAGAATCAAAAATATCATACAGTTGTTATAGGCTACCTTTTATTATAAATGGAAATAGTTCAAAAGTTTTCAGGACTTAATGCCACATAAAAGTACTGATTTCACCTAATGAATCGTTCTATCTGACAGCACAATAAGTGCCATAAAGCAGGATTTAGTACCAGTGATAAAATGTTTGGGTTTTATATAGATGTACATAAAGCAAGGAAAACTATCTCAAGGGAAATCTGCACCAAATCGTAAACCACAAGAGGGACATGGAGATTAAAATTCTGGAGGCATTGTGTATTAAATGAGCAGTCTACTATTCAAAAAAAAAAATCAATTGAAGCAAACTCAGTACTTCTACAATTATTATAGCACAATAACTGTCATTTTGAAGGATGAAGGTTGGTTATTTCAAAGGTTTCTATACAGCACTTCCCTGCCTACTTGAAATGTGGTATTTTTAAACTGCAGTATCAGCCAGCCAAATAAATGTATCAGACACCTTCGAGCAATGCACTTAAATGAGAGAATATTCATAAAGGATTTAGAAAGACATCTCAATTCACTGACCTAAATATTACAAAGCAAATCACCAGAATGTCTTCTACATGCAACCGTGTTGGAAAATTTCAATTACTTCTTATCTTATAATTAAACTACTGGCTTAATACTTTGTATTTCTATGGTACCTTTCACCCAGGGAGCTTAACATGCTTTACAAACATTATCAGCTTTTACAGTTAGCTGGCTTTTGTGATGAGACACTATATTGCAGACTCCAGTTTGAAGTTTTATGTTAATTACATACAAGCAAAAGAGGGATCTTGAGTCATACCAGGTAACATAAAGTTCATCCAAATAAACTGAGTTAGTATGAATTTATTAATGAGGTAGTCAACTCAGAAAAGCAAGGAGGAGCACACCACAAAACATATCTTCTTTGGATATTTTGCTGCATCACTGTTGCCATTTTTTAAATAGTATTTCTGCAGATATAAAATTATTTTAAAATCTTTTAAAAATTCCATACTAAATAAAGCTGAAAAATTGACACATTACCTTACATTACACATTATTGCCAACACATATGTTGGCATATATCATTCCTTCACTTTGGAAGATACGAAGACATGGATGGCTTTGGGGAATGACAGATTCCATAAGTGGACTATCAGATGGATTAGAAATTTGTTGGAGAGTCACATCCAGAGGGGTCAATGGCTCAGAGTCTCAATGGGCAAGTGGTGCTCCTGAGGGGTCCATATCGGGACCAGTGTCATTTAATATCTTCATTAATGACACAGGCAAAGGGATCAAGCGCACCCTCCCCATATTTGCAGATGACACTGAGCTGAGTGATGCAGTTGACACATCTGAAGGATGGGATGCCATCCAGAGAGACCTGGGCAAGCTCAAGAAATGGGCCTGTGGGAATCTCATGAGGTTTAACAAGACCAAGTGCAAGGCGCTGCACCTGGTTTGGCCAGCAGGGCCAGGGAGGGGATTCTGCCCCTCTGCTCTGCTCTGGTGACACCTCACCTGCAGTGCTGCATCCAGCTCTGGGGTCCCAGCACAGGAAGGACATCGACCTGTTGGATTGAGCCCAGAGGAGG
>VYZR01066235.1:51986-64767 GCA_013400675.1 Oxylabes madagascariensis
TTTTTCCTCTGCGATTCAGGATGAAACGAGGGTAAAGGCATTGGAGAGGGATAATGAGAGGGAAGATCAAGGGGGATTGATAGTATATGGAGAGTATGGGAAAAAGTGTTGCTAAGGGGGCTTCCCAGGATGCCAGAAGAAACTGAGCTGGCTCTCCTCAGTAGGGCTTCCTCCTTTTGGGACAATCAAATTTCCCCTTAACTTCACAGCAAAATTTTGTTTTCCTTATAAAGCGACAGGATTGCACATCTGCGATTGGTGCATAGAGGCAGAGCTTGGTTAAAGTTGTGTGATGCCATAGGCAAACTGTTCTGCATCCCTCAGAGGACATCCTGCACTGCAAACCATGATTCAGAGAATTAATGGCCCTTTTAGTTTCTCTACTTGACAAGAGAGGCACTGAGCTGCAGCAGGCCTGTAAGGCTGCAGCATGCTGCCCTCCCAGCACAGCCCCAGAGCACAGCTGGGGAAAATGGAGGCCACAGCCTTCTGCTATGAAGATACCAAACAAGCCTCCCATGCTCAGTCCTAGGTTTCCACATTCTGAATTACACAGTAAATCTGTTCAATTCTTCAAAATTTAGATCTTTAAGGATACTTAATTTACTTAATTACAAATTTAAATTTGTCTTTAAATCCCCACAGCCATGCAAACAACTTTTGAGCAGCTAAACTTAATCTGGATTTTACATTCAAGTTTTAGAATGTCCAGTCCAGGTTATAACTTTAAACCTGAAAACTCTTTACATCGTTAATTACAAGAACTTTTTACCATTTCTGCCAAATTCAGGTCCCCTAAAAATTTCTGCATCCTATGAGCTCAAGGTTGTAACATTTTAGAGCTCAGTTTTTACCATAGTTAGAAACACCCCCTGCCCACTGCCTGAGAGCAGTCTCTCTCCTTGGCTCAGAAGCTCCCTGGCAAAGGCACCGTCTGAGGCGACGTTTCTGCAGCACACCTCGGCCAATACGGACTCTGCCGCAGCCATGTCCCACAGGACAGGGCTCTTCCGCCCTGACAGAAAATCACAGGGGAAGGGATAGAATAAAGAGATTTCCCTCTTCAGAAGAAAAGATTACTGTGTAGAGAAAAAAAAAGGTTAAAATATTGCAATGCTTTTATTTTTCTAATAAAGATAAACTAATAATTAACTAATACACTGCCCTACTGCATGCAGAATGCGGTAGGGTGTCCATTTAATTTTTTAACTCCCACCAGCACAGTCATGAAAGATAGTTTTGGGCTGGAAACAAGGCTGCTCCTGGTCCTGCAGTGTTGCCATGACTGCAAGAGGAGAAAAACTGCAGGGGACCAAGGAGGAAACTCCCCCTGAAGAATTTCCCCCTGAGCATCTAAGAGAACGATGAAGACTCAAATCTCTCCTTCTGTCCCACACAGTGTCCACTGCATCAAGCTTTACTGACCATGGAGGCAGCTTGGGAAGAAATGCAGGGATCCTGGGACAATCCAAGCTGCACTCAAACTGACACGTTCCTACGGCAAAACAGATGCAACAGGGAGGGAACTACTACAACATTAAGATCTGTCTTGGACATTTCAGAATCAAAAATATCATACAGTTGTTATAGGCTACCTTTTATTATAAATGGAAATAGTTCAAAAGTTTTCAGGACTTAATGCCACATAAAAGTACTGATTTCACCTAATGAATCGTTCTATCTGACAGCACAATAAGTGCCATAAAGCAGGATTTAGTACCAGTGATAAAATGTTTGGGTTTTATATAGATGTACATAAAGCAAGGAAAACTATCTCAAGGGAAATCTGCACCAAATCGTAAACCACAAGAGGGACATGGAGATTAAAATTCTGGAGGCATTGTGTATTAAATGAGCAGTCTACTATTCAAAAAAAAAAATCAATTGAAGCAAACTCAGTACTTCTACAATTATTATAGCACAATAACTGTCATTTTGAAGGATGAAGGTTGGTTATTTCAAAGGTTTCTATACAGCACTTCCCTGCCTACTTGAAATGTGGTATTTTTAAACTGCAGTATCAGCCAGCCAAATAAATGTATCAGACACCTTCGAGCAATGCACTTAAATGAGAGAATATTCATAAAGGATTTAGAAAGACATCTCAATTCACTGACCTAAATATTACAAAGCAAATCACCAGAATGTCTTCTACATGCAACCGTGTTGGAAAATTTCAATTACTTCTTATCTTATAATTAAACTACTGGCTTAATACTTTGTATTTCTATGGTACCTTTCACCCAGGGAGCTTAACATGCTTTACAAACATTATCAGCTTTTACAGTTAGCTGGCTTTTGTGATGAGACACTATATTGCAGACTCCAGTTTGAAGTTTTATGTTAATTACATACAAGCAAAAGAGGGATCTTGAGTCATACCAGGTAACATAAAGTTCATCCAAATAAACTGAGTTAGTATGAATTTATTAATGAGGTAGTCAACTCAGAAAAGCAAGGAGGAGCACACCACAAAACATATCTTCTTTGGATATTTTGCTGCATCACTGTTGCCATTTTTTAAATAGTATTTCTGCAGATATGAAATTATTTTAAAATCTTTTAAAAATTCCATACTAAATAAAGCTGAAAAATTGACACATTACCTTACATTACACATTATTGCCAACACATATGTTGGCATATATCATTCCTTCACTTTGGAAGATACGAAGACATGGATGGCTTTGGGGAATGACAGATTCCATAAGTGGACTATCAGATGGATTAGAAATTTGTTGGAGAGTCACATCCAGAGGGGTCAATGGCTCAGAGTCTCAATGGGCAAGTGGTGCTCCTGAGGGGTCCATATCGGGACCAGTGTCATTTAATATCTTCATTAATGACACAGGCAAAGGGATCAAGCGCACCCTCCCCATATTTGCAGATGACACTGAGCTGAGTGATGCAGTTGACACATCTGAAGGATGGGATGCCATCCAGAGAGACCTGGGCAAGCTCAAGAAATGGGCCTGTGGGAATCTCATGAGGTTTAACAAGACCAAGTGCAAGGCGCTGCACCTGGTTTGGCCAGCAGGGCCAGGGAGGGGATTCTGCCCCTCTGCTCTGCTCTGGTGACACCTCACCTGCAGTGCTGCATCCAGCTCTGGGGTCCCAGCACAGGAAGGACATCGACCTGTTGGATTGAGCCCAGAGGAGGCCACCAAGATGATCACAGGGATGGAGCACCTCTCCTAGGAGGGAAGGCTGAGAGAGTCGGGTTTGTTCAGCCTGAGAAGGAGAAGGGTTTGGGGTGACCTAATTGTGGCCTTCCAGTACCTGAAGGGAGCCAACAAGAAAGACGGAGAAAGAAAATTTACAAGAGCATGTAGTGACAGGACAAGGAAGAATGATATGAACCTGGAAAGGATTAGGTTAAGTATTACGAAGACATTCTTCAGTGTGAGGGTGGTGAGACACAGGAACAGGAAGCCCAGAGAAGTTGTGGATGTCCAATTCCTAGAAGTGTCCAGGCCCAGGTCAGAGAGGGCTTGGAGCAACCTGGTCTAGCCTATGGCAGGTGGGCCAGAACTGGATGATCTTCAAGGTCCCTTCCAATCCAAGCCATTCTATGATTCTATGATTTCAACATTACACAACCAATACTTCTTTACTGAGTATACTGAATCAGCTTTTTAAGCTTTCATTGCTCCAATAGCACTGTTAAAATCCATGTGTTCCAAGACATAAATCACCCTTAAATCACTTTGCCTAAAAGCACTTAAAATGTTAGAAACTTCACCACACTGCAGCAATCCACAGAGCTCTTTAAAGTTCATCTAAAACAACCTGCAGCAATAGGTACCACTACTTCCACTACTTGTGCTCAGGCTTAAAGGATAGAACATAAGCATAGAATTCAAAGCTCAGCACTATTAAGAACATAAAATATTTAAACTAACATTTTAAAGTAATAAAAAATATATACATACAACTCAATGCTGCAGAATGAAGCATCCTTACAGGACAAAACGAAAATAGTTTATAAAATTACAGATTCAGAAAAAAGCAGAGAATGAATGGTGAAGTACCAACTGCAGACTTTCTATAATGGTAGATCCTCAATGTCAACATGAGGTATTGAGTTCAGCTCCCCTGTGTCCTCATTAGAAGGGGGGAAAAAAAATCTTTAGTGTCCAGCAGGCCACATATTCTACAGACACCACATACTTTTACTGAAAAACTATTTAAGCAATTGTTTACAGAGCTTTCAATATTTTATTGGGACCATTTATTTTCTCTTTCCACCTGGAAAGCACAGCACTTCCTTCTGCTATATGTTCAACACTTACCAGTTTTCATGAAAAAAGAAAAATTACAGCTAATACCTTTTTAAAACCTTTTAGAATATTCTAAAACAGGTTTTCTGAATACAAAAGTTGCAGTATTTCATATCCAAGATTTAGGCTCAACTCTTTCAAGAACAAATACTGCAGCCCATCAGGAAAGAAATATTACCTGCCTTTCCTGAGATATCAAATGATAATCCTTTGCCATTAAATACCACAAGATACAAGACCCCCACCAAAAAAAAAAAAAAAAGAAAAAAAGTAATAATAAAAAAAGAAAACTACAAAAAAAACATACAAAGTCAATCCAAGAAAAAAAAAAATCCTAGTGGAGAAATTGATTTTGGGAAAAGATTTCACAACCTGTGCTGAAGAACATTTCCCTTTCAGATTGACATTACAAAGACAATACAAAAGAATGAAGGCATAGAGAGACAGAAAAACAAGCAGCATTCCAAGCCGCATGATAAATAAGTATACAGCATGTAATTCTTCAAGTCAATATACAGATCTTTTTCTGCTTCACTTTCCTTCCTTCCCATCTGCATCTCACTGTCATTAAATTGCATTCCTGTACCTGATAAAGCAGGTACACAAGGATGCTGAAGGGACTGTAGTGACTTTTTTGGACACATCCACAGTACTACAGCTACTGCTCCAAAAGGCAACCAATTCCCAGTACACCCCTGCATCATCCACTCCCTCCATTTACAAGACCCGAAAAGATGTGATACTTCCTCATACCAACAAAACACTTCACTTTTTGTAATCCATTTATTTGAAGAATTAGTCAGTTTTAACAATGCTGAGGTCAATATTATGGTTTTGAATAACAGCAGGTTAAAAAATCAGGTATTTGCAGTCTACCCAAAACCTTGTGACAACAAAACCACTTCTTATGATATACAAACCTGTTACATGAACCAATTATGATGTGTGTATGCTGAACTAATTCAAGTGGAACTATGTTGCAAAACACAGGTATGAAGGCAGGTAAGAGCAATGTTTCCACCAGCCGCCACAAAACAGTCCCTACCTGGTGTAAGGGAACCGAAAAAGAATAACAGATTTGACAGAGACTGTTAGGGAAAATAGAAAAAGAAAAAGCACAATGGCAAACTCCAGCCTTCGCACTTTGACATGCTTTGTCCCTGCGGCTAAAGATCACAGCACACTTCAAAAGAGCAAAGCAAATCAAAGCAAGCTATTCTGCATCACCATGCTCGCTCCTGATGGCAAGTCCTTGGGAGGGCAGCACACAAGGTGCTGAGCCCCACAGTGCTGCCAGGTGGGCAGAGCTCAGGCAGAGCCCCACACATCCACTGTCTCTGCCTCAGGAAAGATGTCACCAGACAGGAGGGTGGGCAATGATGTGCTCAAAGCAAGAGAAGGGGCAGCCATGTAGCACAGCAGGCAGACTGTGCCATTTTAAACTATTTCATATCCGCTGACTTCTATTTCTTATGCTACTATAACTGAAGGTTAGGCAATTTTTTTTTCTTGTGGTTAGGTCAAACACATCATCAAAAAACTTCAAGTAGTTTACATTAAATCCCTTAAATTGCACCGCTGCAAATGATGAGGTTATATGTGGCCTGAAGCAATCATTTAAAAAAATTTCTCTTTCAGGTCGAGTGGAAATATATGACTCGTTAATCCAGGGCAAAATCAGTTATGGCCTGAAGATGGAACTTCCCTTTTGTCTGAATAAAGCTGACATTTCTGTTCCACACTACAGATTCAACAAACAAAAGTTAATTAATTTAGGACAGCAAATCTTTTAGTGCTTTTGGCAACATCTTAAACCAGTGAATATAAACTTAAGTATTTATGATGTTCTGAAGCCTCAGAAGAGTGTGGCAGCTGAGGAATTCGGGACACTGAAAGTAATGCCAATAGCTGGGTCATGGTCTGTACAGTATTCAGATTGTTATACCATCACTCACTTGCCTAATGCCATTTGCATCTAGATATTTCTTCTTTTTCAGCTAAGTGAGTCATACTGCTGCTTGCTTCCTTAAATTGTAACTGCTGGAAGGATCAGTTAAATTTTTAACTGATGCTCATTTGTTACTTGTGAATTATATCAGTATGTTTATAACTACATGCATTTCATATGCACACGTACTAAGAGACAGAGAGAGAGAATACAGGAGAAAGACAGTAATGTGTCATAACATTTACCAGTCGTTTGCCGGAATCAGTTCCTGATGAGATGAGTGGGCTAATTTCCCCAGAGACAGATCATACTGCATTCTGCATGGCTGCAGGCTTACTGCCCTGAGAATAAAGCACAGCTTCTCCACCAAGCCTGGAGATGTGAAACAATACCTCAAGCTCTAAGCTGGCCTGTAACAAGTGTTTGTGTTCAGTAAAAATGGTTAGCACCGCTGTAGCTTATTCTATGCTAAGTATTTCTTAAATGAGCTGCATGAAACTTAGCATATAGTTGTCTTTTACATTCCAGTAACAGCTTCAACTTTCAGTTAAAGGGTAGTCTGATTTTATTTTTTCCAATAATGGAGTCAGATGAAAGTTTGGGGTTACAATTCAGTCATGTTCTACCATGCCAAATACTTGGGCTTAATCCTCTGCCCTCCTATGAGTTCCCAACCTGAAGTTACATAGTGTTAAGTCACCCTTAGCTTCAATTATTTTTAAAAAGGGTAGAAGAGAGCTTCTTTTTCCCTACTCTGACTTGTTCTGTACAACCAGTTCCTAAGCACAGGCTCTTGTATATGAGGCACTTCTTAGCAGAGAAGGAGGCTGGTCTTGCTCAGACCTTCCAAGCAGCAATTGCCATGCTAGCACGTTTCTCACCAGAAACACAAGGAGACAGACCATTGGAACCATTCACCCCCGCATTCACAGGCTCCACGCTACCTACAAAAACAGCTGCAAGGTGATAGAAGCTGCCCTAGCCCATGAAGTCGCTTACGAGGAGAGCCTGTAGGAAATCTACTTCCAGGTCTGTGAAACATTTCCACTTACAAAATCCCGTTTGATTCAAAAATTCTCCTTTACCTCTATTTACCACAACAAATTTCCAACCTTCCATATTTTAGAACAGAGCTCCAAAAGAACTGCAGACAAGTACTTGATATTTCAAAGAAGCTAAGCTGAGACAGACAAGTTTGGTTCTGAATTCTCCACAATGGCAGAAAGAAATGCTGGTGCTTATAAAAACAAAAAAGAGCAATTCTGAGGGACTGGTGATCAGAGATGGAGAAGTCTTTGTATTTCAAGATTTCCACTTGCCATACACAACACAGCACATACAGCACCAGGGCACGCTATTCCTTTTCAGCCTAATGCAAGCTGAAACTTCTGTAACCAAACTAGAGGGGCTACAAAGTTTACATCTGTTAAAATGACTGATACTCGGTCATCCTACCAGAACCAGTACACCAAATTTAATCAGCAATTATTTCCAAAGCTCCAGGCAGAACGTTATGGAATTCCAATACCAGAAAATGTGAATGTCCCAGCTCAATTCTGGCAAAAAGCATGCATTTCCCACCCCATCTCCAATGACAAAAACTCCAGACAGGAACAGATCACTATAGCCTGGGGCTAGGAAAAAAGAAAAATCTCCCCAATGAATGTTATTTGCGCAACGGACTTTAACCCAGCCAAGCCTTTGCTGACAGCCACTGCATAAGCACATTAGCCCATGAGGTGATTCACTGCCCTGCTGCAGTTCTCACAGTTTGAAGGACTTCAGAAAGGTCTGACTAGAAGCTGCAGATACACTATAGAAATACAAAAATCTTGACAAACAACAACCTTAAAGCTGAAGAAAATAAAGTCAAATGACTAGATACGGAATGATCAAGAGAGGCATATTTAATTATAGATTCAATTGAAAACAATAGTTCTGCAAAGAATTCAGGAAAAAGATCAGAAATGGGTATGCTCATACAGGAGAAAATGATAACACAAAGCAGATTTTTTTTTTTGCATTGTAGAAACTGTCAAGAATAAAAAAAATATTAATTTTACTGTGGTAAAGGTAACTACAGAAAAATACATTAATTTTTTATTTGCACGGCTACTGCACTTACGATAACAATTATCTAAAAAAAAGAAAGCAAAGCCTTTTCATAATTTGTGTATTATGACAGTAATTTTTTCCTGAAGTAAAACATTAGCAAATATTACTTTTTTTAAAGAAATCATACATACATATGTATTTAACCAACAATCAAAACAAAGTTTTTTTAATAGGGCACTTCAGACTTGTTCAAAAACCAGAATGGGTCATTGTGTAATATTGCTCTGAGATCCATTTCCTGCAAATAGGAAAGAATACAGATGGAACAAGATACTCAGTTCTGCTGGATCATGGGAGGAAGTCCTTAAGACCTGAAAAGTGAGAAAAGCACTGAATTTATAAGGCAAAGTTAGAAAAGCTGAATATATTTCATTGCTTAACAAAGGTGCATAGGAACCTTGTCACATTAAAGGATAACAGGACTAATTCAGAAAATTACTGAATTACTAATTCAGAAAATTAAGGACTGGGGAAATTATTACGAATGACAAAATGAAATTGTTGAGTACATAAATTCTGACAAAAAAAGCTTTTTGATTATGCAATAATTTCCAAAAGAAAATTATATTGCCAATGACAAGCCTAATACTAAACTAGACAAAACTTGAAAATAAAGATAACTTCTTTGTTTGCTAAATAGAAATACTACCTTATTGATTCTTGCATAGATAATTTTTCAAAATGAGAAAAGATGATGATCTGCTGTTAGAGGGAAGCCATCAGTAGTCTGGCAGAGCTGCATTAAGATCTATGCTATGCAGGATATTCTTAATACAACTAGGAAAAAAACAAGGTGAATACTAAGGTTCAAGATTTGTTGACAATATTTAAATTAGCTAGGAAAGTAAAAATATGGGTGGATTGCAAAAAAAAGTTTAAAAGTTACATTTTAAAAAGGCCATGCTCTTTGGAAAAAGTCAATCTTCATGTTGCAGATAAAGTAATGGACTCTAATCCAACTCAATTTGCAAGTGTAATTCTGGGATTATAATCTTATTTCATCTACACAAATAATACATCTCCAGACTACTCCCAGGACCATCCAAATCCCATCCTCAAATCTAGAGGAACGGTGGAAGAGAAGCAGGCAGGACCCCAGAGCAAGACTCCAGTTGAGTAACACCCTGTCTGTCCCAGGAGAATCTCAGCCACAGGTCCAGCCATGGAACCCAGCAAGATGAGTTGCAGAAGCAGCTACCCCTCATCACCTTTCCAACTAAGGAGCGTTTTAGCCTTGGTGCGTAGGACACATCGTGGGATGGAAGGGAAGGGCATTTTGGGATTGCATAAGGTTTATGAGCATGCGAGTGCTAACCAAGACCAAGCTGGAGAGCAGAAGTGGCAGGGAGCAAGGGGTTATAGTGGGTCTCCGAGGGCCACCTGTGAGTTTGAGAACACCTGCATGTCTCTACAGAGGAGAGCACCTGGGGTGGTGGCTGTGGGACCAGGGAGCTCATTTGTCCGGGTGCCAGCAACTGGGGACACCAGGACAGCCTCTGAGCAGACCCAGCATCTCAGCTCAGCTGCTGGCAGGCTTCTCCAACGTGTGTACACACATACTCTCACTCCCAGAGCTCCCTCCTGCTCAAACAGAACTGTCTCAGTGCTCTCTCTGCCTGCTTTATCCCTGGCATACACACAGAGTGCACATCCATGCCTGCTGGGGATCCATTTCGGCCTCAACACTGGTCAGCCCTGAGGCATGAGGCAGCAGCTGCCTTGCTTCTCTAGGGCTGTCCAACCTAGCACGAGGTATTTTTTCTTCCAAGACAAAATAGATGCTTTCAGGCAACTATCAGCTAAATGCTTAGCAGTCACAACAAAACAGCAGGTTATTAAAAGCTATGCAGAGGAGAGAACAAAATAGAGACAAGCTTAACACTGCCATTAAACCCACTGTGGGCCCGCACCTTGAATGCTGCTCCAGTTCTGGTCCTCTCCTCAGACAGTCAATGGCTGAGCTGCTAATCCCCCACTGCTTGGAAAGGGGACGAATGAGCCAGGATATAACTGGCTAATAAAATTCACAGGCAGCACAGCCTGGGTGAAGAGCTGCACCCCTTGTGGCCCAAGAGCTAGGGACCAACAGTAGCATGCTCACAGTGAACAAAGGGAAGTAGTATTCACACAACTTTGATCTAAGTCATGGGGCTTTGCCACAAGATACTGTGGCCACTAAAATCCTACAGCTTTAAGGAGAGGGCAACACATTTACAAAAGAGAAATGCAGTAACAGTCAATTTCCACATGGAAATCACCTCTATGTCAGGAAAATATCCTGAGTCACATACCATCAAAGGGTGGGAGAAGACAGATGGTGGGGTCATTACCTTGTTGCTGTAATCTTATCAAGCTGTTCATTTTTGGCCACTGTCAGAAAGGATATGGGGTTAGACAGACTTTGGGTCTGACTCAATATGAGTAATTCCTACATTCTGTCCTTATTTTGATTTTCTAAAAAATTAAAAATAGTAATGACACAGAGGACATCTCCACAAAGTGCTAATACTTTTCTTATAGTGTCGACAGATAACTCTGAAGCTTCTTCCCTTTTTTCAATGTGAAGTTCCTTTCTTAACCTGGATCATTTTACAGATCAAGGTTAGAGAAAGAACCTACAGAATAACTGCCACAACACGGAAAACCAACATCCTTCACTGGGGAAAGAGAAGGAGGCAGCTGGACAAATGAGAAATGGGAAAACAATGCCAGTTTAGATAGATCTGCTACTGACAGAAGAGCAGCAGTGCAGGCAAAGCACCCCTTGCCCTGTTTAAGAGATACAGCTGATACGAGTGAAGTAAGGTTAAGGCACAAATGCATGGGAATCCTCCCATACCTCCATTTACATAGCACAAGGACCAGCTCCTATTGCTACTCCTTTAGTAGCAACCCCACATGTAATACCCTAGGTGTTTTCATGAGGGACCTGCAACCTCAGGCTGCCTATAATTGTTGCAGTACAGAATGTACTGGACAACAAAATTTAACTCTATAAACCTCTGAATGAATACCACCTGACTCTGACAGTGAAGCCAAAAATCACGATCCATTAATTCCACCAAAACACCTGCCTTGCCTGATGAAACCCTGTGTGACAGAAGGGGTTACCTCCTCACACCACACATCGGGATATACAAGTTTTCTCCAAGCAACATATCCACCTTAGAGAAACACAATGACACAAACTGCACCTATTCCAAAAAATATTTACAACTCCAATCATGCACCATTATGTCATTAGCAAAGCAGAGATGGAAGAAATGGGGCTTCAATCTATTCATTTTCAAGCAGTTCTCAGTTAAGGCAAAAAGCACAGTACAAACAATTATCTAAAATGTTACAATTATACAGAGCCACCTCAGGCAAAGCTTTTGGAAGCAGCAGAGACGATTTTCCCACACTGGAGACAGCAACACAGTCATCATGACAGCACTTCGTTACTGTTCTTTAAGAGGACAGTCTAGACCGAAGACACAGAATCAGCAACTTCAAACTCAAGTTCAATGAAGTCAGGCAATTCAAATGCCTGCAAATAAATAAGCAATAAAGGAATGGGGGGAAAAAAAGTGAAACAGCAAACATGCACTCACAAAACT
Organism: Oxylabes madagascariensis; assembly: GCA_013400675.1. Taxonomy (NCBI): domain Eukaryota; kingdom Metazoa; phylum Chordata; class Aves; order Passeriformes; family Timaliidae; genus Oxylabes; species Oxylabes madagascariensis. Next base: position 63,929 of record VYZR01066235.1, read on the forward strand.
CACTGCCAATAATGGTAGTATTTCAAAGTACAAATCTACAAGACAATGGCCACTGATTGACAACAGCTTTCAATGAACAGACATCCTGTCTGGTCAAGCAGGAGCTCTAGTGAATGCGAAGACAACAAACATACATAGTAAGAGGCCATTAATCCATTACCACTACCAAAAACTAAAGGCAAAATAGAATTAAAATATATTTAAACCAATCATATTATTTATAAAACTTTTACTGAATATGATTGATTTATTTATTTTTACAGAAAGTCCAACAACATGCTGTGTTCTAAATCCCAACTGAAGAAAAACCCTCTGATATAAACTTAAGCTCACTCTGCTTAGGGGAGAACAGGGAAAAATTAATTTCCCTAAGAGGCCCACCCAGATCCTCCACAGCTTCATACAAGTAGAATTCTTTACACGTACAAACCTTGAATCTACCTCTGGGTCAAATCACCTTCCAAAGTTCTCCCATGCAAACACAGAAAAACAGAATTACTATGCAACATTAGCAGAGACACAGAAACCCAAAATGGGAGAAACAGTAACCTGTAGTCCTGCAATGACAGACAGGATTTCAGCATGATGGAGTAGCACATAAGGACCTCAACACTGCTCCTGGTTTGTACACTTGCAACATTATCCTTATCTCCACTTACACTTTACCCTCAGATGGGATGAGAGTAAGGTCATCTATAAAAGCTTAAACAAAAGTTGGAAGAGCAGCAGAATTTTTTTGCAGGTGGTTGCAGACAACAAAGTATTTACTTCATCCAAACTAGCACTGAAGATATTCATTGCTTTATAACATATACAAAGGAAGGAGTGGGGAAATTAAT
>VYZR01066236.1:0-15160 GCA_013400675.1 Oxylabes madagascariensis
AGGGCTTTCCCAACCTAAATGATCCTGGGATTCTGTAACTGTTTCTACCCCATATTTGTCCCTGGTCAGCATTCCTGCCACTCCTTCTATGCTCAGTTTCATTGTAGTTCCAACAGTTTGTTTTTCCTTCCTCTGTGTCTCATGGTTTATTTTTGAGGGGAAATCACACAATTGCTCAAAACTAAGCAAAATGTATTCAATAATAAAACCAAAATATGAACAAAATGCCAGGATAGGGAGCAGCAGTTGTAATTCCACCATGACCCATAGGCGATGCCAGATGAGGGCTCTCTGTCTTTGAGCAAGCTTGGGCCTTGAATTGGGTCACTGCCACCCTGTTGTGGCACACAGGAAATTCCCCTTGGAATGGTTGACTTTGGAAGCAGCTCCTTCAGCAGGAGACTTGCACTGGTAAGTAAACACCATCAATTCCCAGAAGTTCAATGGAAGCCTGAGGGTTTATGTCCCACTTCTTTATATATACATATAAAATTGTATATATGAGTTTATATTTATAAAGATCTTAATATATATATTTCTTTATGTATATAAAGAAAGTTTGTTTATAGAATTATTTATCTTTTTTTCTTAAAATATATGTAATTTTAAATATATATAAATTTGTCCTTGAAATATATGATTGGCTTCTTAGCATCATAGGGAGGTAAAAAGAACCAGTGTAAGAAATGGAGATTCAGGGATTGGGAAACAGCTCAGGATTTGGAGAAGTGCTGCAACTGCCAATTGGGAAGAAGGGAGAACACTTTAGAAACTCTCCTGCTGCATTTTATTTTTACATTATCTGGGATATCCTGATGTCTAAACACCCAGAGAGTGTCCCAATTAGGCATAGAGAGAAGTTCCTTTTTTTTTTTTTTTCCCTAAAAGAAGGAAATGGTCCCAAGTAGCTGTAACTAGAACAGATGAAGAGTCCCTGGTCTTCAAGGTCTACAAGTGGTCAAGAAGGGCTTAAATTCCTGAAATTAAAATACCAGGCAACAAACACAAATAGAAAAGGAAATACTATTTTTCAGCTGAGTGTTTCCTCCCCATCATTCTCCAGAGCCCAGCCTTCACCTCCTGATTCCTCAGGCTGTAGATGAAGGGGTTCACCATGGGCGTCACCATGGTGTAGAACACAGAGGCCACCTTGTCTTGCCCCCGGGAGCTCCTGGAGCTGCGCCGGGAGTACATGGACACGAGAGATCCGTAGAAGAGCACCACAATGGCCAGGTGGGATGCGCAGGTGGAGAAGGCTTTGTGCTTCCCTGCAGCTGAGCGTGTGCCCAGGACAGTGGCCAGGATGAAGGCGTAGGAGAGGAGGATGGCCAGGATGGTGGTAGCCAGGTGGAAGCTCACCGTGATGAACATCCCCAGCTCGTTGGGCGCGGTCCGTGCAGGAGAGGGCAAAGAGCGGGGGCCCCTCACAGCAGAAGTGGTCGATGGCGTCGGGGCCACAGAAGCTCAGCCCAAGGGCCAGGCCTGTGTGGAGGGTGGCGTTGGTGACCCCAGCCAGCCACGAGCCGGCCACCAGGAGCACACAGATCCCTTGTCACATGGAGAGGGAGTAGAGCAGGGGGTGGCAGACGGCCACATAGCGGTCGTAGGCCATGGCAGCCAGGAGGTAGCACTCGGTGGTGGCAAAGGCCACGTAGAAATAGAACTGCGTGAGGCACGCGGCATGAGAAATTACCTTGTCCTCATCCAGGAGATCTCGAAGCAGCCTGGGAGTGATGCAGGAGGAAGAGCAGAGGTCTAGGAAGGACAGGCTGCTCAGGAAGAAGTACATGGGGGTGTGGAGCTGGGGAACCAGCCAGATCAACACCAGCAGCCCCACATTCCCTAGCAGGGTGACCACATAGATCACCAGGAATACCACAAAGAGGACAACCTGGATGTTGCCCTGCTCAGAGAATCCCATGAGGATGAAGTCAGCACTGGGGGTTCCATTTCCTTTGGCCGCCATCAGGTGCCAAATGATGCAGGCGCTGCAGGAGAGCCGAGTGCAGAGTCAGGATACTCCTGTTTGCAGCACAAACATGTTAAAAATGACAGTATTTTTATCAGGAAACACAGCCTGGAGATGCAGAAACTGCAGAATTTACTGTTTGGTTCAAAATACATTTTAAAGTAGTCAAAGTTCACTACTGAATTTGTTTTTAGTGGTTTTAGTCTGGTTTAGCCACTGATTGGGTTTGATAAACCACTTTGCACAGTGGAAGGTCTATTTCACCTCCTGAAGAAGTTAAGGAGATTGTTATTTATCTGATTCAAAGTATTAGTCCCAGTAATTTAACTTGACTCTATAAATCATTATGAATTTCAAAAACAACAAAAACCACCCAAAAAACAACCCCAAACCTCATTGGTTTAGAAGACCCAAAGGAGACAAAGCACTGGTAAGAGATCAGGACATCTTTAAAATTTTCTTTAGGAGAGTCAGAATAAATGAAAATAAAACAAATTTCTTCCCTTTCTTTCTGTGATACAGAAATTGAGATTCAAACAGGATATTTGTATTAAAAACCCCTTTAAATATGGTGATACTTGTGTCATTCCTGTGAAAAGTGTGAAGTGGAAAAAGAAAAGGGTTTTAAAAGTCTGTAGGCCTCAAAAATGTTGTGTTGCCATGATTAACTGCAGGGAGTAAGATGCTGATAATACAGTCCAAATAAATCAAAATAAACATATATAATTCCACTACCTAGAATTTCCACCACCTGGAAAATAATCCAGGTAGTGCTGCTATGAAATGATTGATCTTCAAGGCCAGGTTGGACAGGGGTTGCAACAACCTGGGCTAGTGCAAGGTGTCCCTGCCCATGGATCATCACTAGAGGATCCATAAGTTCCTTTTCAACCTAAACCATGGATTCCATGATAAATTCATGGGTTTCACTTCAGAGACCCTGAATTTAGATGATTATCTGTCATGAGAGCAAGCTTCCATCTCAAGCCCTCTCCTTGCAACAGATCAACTCCTTTAGCCTTATTTTGGGGAAAACTCACCTGTTTCCTCACATCTCAGGGCCCTTTTTTCTTGATCAGATTTTACCTCCCAGACCAAAATTTCCAGAGAGAAATAAACCCAGACTTCCTCCAGTATTAATGTGGAAGACAGGAATAATTTACCCTCGGAAAGAGCATCAAAACTCGACCAAAAAACCTGTTGTTTGTAGTCTTCGTTCACAGGAACACCAAGGGGTTTGTCACTGCCCAGCCCTGGAGGAGAAAATTTCCTTTGGGAATGGATGACTTTGGAACCACCTCCTTAAGGAGGAGACCTGCACTGGTAAATAAACACAATTAGGTAAATCAACTCAATTAGTTTCAGGAAGTTAAATGGCTGCTTGAGGATTTATTTCCCACTATATATATATAATTAAATATATTAACATTTTAATATTGAAATAAATATAGAAGTTTATTTTATATAAACAGTTATAGATATAATTACTTAATACACATAAATATTTTCCTAATATATATTTTTATTTTATGTTATATGTAATTATATTATTTAAAATGTATATGTGTAATTATATATATTTGAATTTATCTCTTGGAATATATAATTAATTTCCTGGAATCACAGGGAATTAAAAAGAACTGATGTAAGAAATTGAGATTCAGGGATTGAGAGACAGTCCAGGGTTTGGAGAAGCATTGCAATTGCCAATCAGGATGAAAAGAAAACTCTGCAGGAACTTTCCTACGGCCATTTATTATTTCATTTTCTGGTGATAATGATGAGCTGAATTTGAGACTTTTAGGCTCAGATTGACCCTTCAGTCAATTTGCCCAGAGTGTGCCTCCTAATTCTGCTGACATGAGGACTATTCATCCAAAATTTGAGTTAGGAATGAAGGTTCACATGTACTGGAGTATATATTTTGCCATCAGGAAGGACCTTTGCTATTTCCTAGAGTTATTTGTTATCATATTCCATAAAAACCTTAATGGAGAGGCTCCTACTTCTGCAGACTTGGGAAGGACAATTTTCCCCACCCAGCAAAAAATTATCTCAAAACCACTTAAAATTTCACCCTCTCTGATTAATAAGATACTCACAGGTCCTTGAGCTGAGGTCCACAAGCTCCATCGGTCTGGCCACAACCAGGAAGTTTTCCGTTTCCACCCTCTAACGTGGCTGGAATATTTAAGTTTTACCCCATCCCCACAGGACCAGTTAACCACAGGGTCTCTGATGCACCTGAACACAGAACAAACCTTCCCCAGAGATCCTGGGATGCATCCTGAGGTTTCTCCCTAGAGTTTTAGGGATGGGATGCCCACAGCACATCAGAATTAATGCCCGCAGAGCCCGAGCAATGCCATTTGTGAATGCAATGCTGTCAAGAGAAAACATCAAAACAAGGATTTTTGCTAAAGGCTTGAACTTGAAAGACTTTTAAACTCTTGTCTAATTCCATATTTCTCGTCTCCCCTCACCCTCCCAAGGAAGCTTTTTCTTCCCTGTTCCTCCAGCTCTCAGTCAGAGGTTGATTGCAGGAAGTCACTTGAGTGGCTGTCAATGCTTCTCTCCAGCTGCTGGAGGATGTCCTTACACCCAGGAAGTATCCATGGCTCATCTTCATCTTGGGGGCCACCACAACCTCCACAGCTGCTCTCCCATCCCAATGTCTGGGACAATTATTCCCCATGGGTAATGCTTAGCATTTTCACTTTTCCAAGCTTATCTGGCTCCCATCTGCCCATTTTTTTTACCAGGAAAGCTGATTTTGAAAAGCCATTTTGCAATGCACGCTTCAAAACGTGTTCAGGAGACTCCCCAGGAGTAAACTGCACCAGCCAGAGAATCCTGGCTGGGGTTGGAAGGGACCTTAAAGCTCATCTCATTCCAATGCCCTGCCATGGGCAGGGGCACAAGATGACCCCTTAGGGGGCTGTGTCCATCAGGAGGAAACATCAATGCTGGATGTTCCATCTCCTTCCCATGTGGTGGCTCCCGCTCCTCTCATGGTCAGATGCTGTTCCCACAGATGTTGGACACAGTTCACCCTCATTTCCACAATTCCCACTTGCACAATGAGCCAAAGCCTTTTGGTTTTGAGAGGAGCAGCTCCAGCACGAAGCCACAATGCACACAGTGCCAGTGCCATGGCCACAGACTCAGGGTTTAATTCACTAGGGGCTCATGTTCCTGTTTAAAGGTCAGGTGATGGTCAAGGCAAGACCAGCTGGACAAAGGCACTGGATGGTTTCTCAAACTATTATTCAAATATTGAACATTTTTCAAATTTAAAAAAATATTCAATATTTCATTGCCAAACAATGGTTATAAGGCCCCAGAGCAAGAAAAGTTGCTCTGGGGCTTATGTTTTAAATGTCTTAATATTTTATTAAATTATTAATTATGGGGAGTTAATCTTTAGTCCTATTTAAAGAAAAGATGTACCATCTTTTCTGCACCTAAATTAAACAATGTCCTGAGGGTGGCAGGGAGAAGCAGAAGCATGGGAGAGCAGCAGGAGTTACACAAAGAGGTCCCAGGTCATGGAATCAGAGTCATGGAATTGGTTAGGTTGGAAAAGCCCTCTAGGATCATCAAGTTCACCCTTTCCCAGCAGTGCCAATACCACCATTAGTCCATGTCCCCAAGTGCCACATCCACACGCCTTTTAAATCCCTCCAGGGATGGGGACACTACCACTGTCCTGGGCAGCCTGACTCAGGGCTGGACAGCCCTTTCCATGAAGGAATTTTCTCTCTATCCAACTTTAACCTCCCCTGGTGCAACTTGAGGACATTGTCTCCACACCTGGAGACATGTGAGTTGAGGACCTCTGGGGTCCCCTGCCATGGGGGGTCAGCACAGAGTGTCTTCACAGAGAAGAACAGAAGCATAAACAGCTCAGGGGAATTGATCCAGGCAGCCAGACAAAATAATAATCAGGGAATTATCAGTAAGCTTTGGTGATGCCTTAAGAGGCTACCTAGAACAAAGACTAGACAGAGTAAAGTAGTTATTTATTAAAAAGGCCTTCAAAGGATACACCATGGGCAGTACAGGAACCTGGCCATGGCTACATGCAAGATGGATGCTAGGACACAGGTTTTCACACTTTTATGGGTTTTGGTCCATTTACATATTGGGGTTAATTGTCCAATTACAGATTCAGGTAATGAAGTCCCATCCCCCCAGTTTGCTCTCCTCAATTCGCTGTTATTTATACTTTTTGGGCCTGTTTCTGGGGCTGGAAAAGGATTGTTTTGTCTAACTACACTGTGAAAAGAACTTTAACACTTTATCTGAAGTTCAGAATTATACAGTTATGCAGTACAGAATCTGAAAAATATGAAAGCTAAAACTTAAGGCATCATTCCACCCCCCTTAGAGGTTTGACAAGGCCTCTACCTTGTCAAGTCTCTATTCTAAACATCTACGAATAATAAAGGAACAAAGGGAACAAAGGATTCAGCTCATTGATCCTGACTGCCTTTGAGTCATGCGTCATCAATAAATCAGCAAACTACCTTGATCCTGCCTTGATTTAATCCAACTGAGCAGTTTCTCCTCCATCCCAAGTTATTCCATGTCTCTAGGAGAGCTCCATCACTCTGGAGTTCACCATGGACCTGGCACAGGATAATGCACTGATTGGAGATTTTGGGGTTTTTTTTCACATATGCAATGCTTGTGCACCAAAACATTAAGACCAAATATGTCACAGAATTCTGGAATGGTTTGGGTTGGAAGGACCCTCAAAGCTCATTCAGATCCAACCTCCTGCTGTGGGCAGGAACACCTTCCACTAGACCAGGTTGCTCCAAGCCTCATTCAGACACCAAAATTGGAGTGATATTAAATCAGCCAGCACATCATCTAAATCAAAGTACAGAGGACGCCAGAAATGTCCCTCTGACATATTTCACAAAAATCCCAGGATATCACCCACACGTCTGTTGTATCTGGCTACAAAGTTCAAACATCCAAGCTCATTTTATTTTCTTGAGCCTCCTCCAAGCCTCCTTCACCTCCTGGCTCCTCAGGCTGTAAATCAAGGGGTTCAGCATGGGGGTCACCACAGTATAGAGCACAGCAGCCCGTTTATCTCCTACCCTGGAGGTGTCTGACCTGGGGATTAAGTACATGAAAATCAACGCCCCATAGACGGTGCTGACAGTGGTGAGGTGGGAGGCACAGATGGAGGCAGCTTTACACTTGCCCTCAGCTGAGTTGATGCTCAGGATGGTGGAGATGATGGCTACGTAGGACAACAGGACCACCAGCATACTGGGAACACCGAGCAAAGATGAAGAAGTCCTCAGGATGACAAGGCTGAGGGTGGTGTCAGAGGTGGAGAGTGAGATCAGAAGGGAAATGTCACACAAGGAACAAATCGATGGTGCTGGAGCCGCAGAAGAACAAGCTGGACGTGCCAACGGTTTGTCCCACACCATTGGTCAGCCCCAGGAGGTAGGACCCGGTCACCAGCCAGGAGCAGTGCTCTGGGGACATGACAAGGGGGTAGAGCAGTGGGTGGCAGATGGCCACGTATCAATCATAGGCCATCACAGCCAGTAGGAAGCACTCAGTGACCAGGAACAGGCAAAAAGTGAACACCTGAGCCATGCACCCTGCATAGGACATTCCCTTCTTCCCCAACAAAACCCCAACCAATATCCTGGGGGTGATGATGGTGGAAGTGCAGAGGTTCACAAAAGCCAGGTTGCCCAGGAACTGGGGAGTGGAGTAGGGGGCTGGCTCCGATCAAGGTGATCATCCCCAAGTTCCTCAGGATGGTGACAAGGTAAGTGACCAGAAACAGCAGGAAGAGGATGACCTGAGTTGCCAGGTCCTCAGTGAATTCTGCCAAGCTGAACTCAGCTGCTTGGGGGCAATTGCTTCCTGACATTCCTTCAAAGTATGTTGTCTGTGTGAACTCCTTGCTGAAGGTTTCTTCCAGCTGGAAAACCCTCTCTGCAGTGGGATCTGCTTGGAGACAATCCTACAAGATTGAAAGCAAGAGTTTAGGCACAGACTGATTAGACAGTGCTGGGTGGAAGTCATGGCATGGGTAGGGAGAAGCTGTAGGTTACACAATCCTGAGGAGCTTTACCTTGGTGCTGCCTTTCATCCCCTGTGTGTGTTCAGTCTGAGACTCTGAAAACATCCAGCACAACCTGAAACATGGAGATATCCAATAAAAGCTGTAAAAGACAGCACATAATTGACCATTTATCCTTGTGTCGGCATCTACCAACCACCTGCTTTGTCTTCTCCATAGAATTCTGGAAAGGTTTGGGTTGGAAGGGACATGGAATCTCACTGAATGTCATTGCACCCCCTCCAATGGGCAGGGACACCTTCCACTAGACCAGCTTGTTCCAAGCCCCGTCCAGCATGGTCTTGAACTCTTCCAGAGAAAGGGCATCCAAAACTTCCTGACTATGAAGTCTCCCTCCCTCCTGATGCACTGGTTTGGCTCTAAAAGATTTTTCCAGCTCTTTACCCTGTTCCTGCAGTCTTCAACCAAAAACATGCAACACCCAAAGCTGAGAAAATAATTATTTTTTGGGGAAAAAAATAATTTAAAGTCACCTTTTGGACATGCCTTATATCAGCAATAGTGAGATCCATAAGTGTTCCTTACAGGAAAGCTGCCAGTCCTCATCCATGAGCCCTTTGTGGTCAGTGAGAAGTACCCAGAGCAAGTGTTCCGATAGGGTGTTCTCACCATACACCTGCTGCAGATCACCTGGATTTGGTGCTAAGCCCAGAGTACAACAAGGAACTGGAGCTCAGGAGCCTCTAGGTAGGAGATGAGATGAAGACAGAAGCTGTTTCTTCTTTGCAAGAAAAAACAGTAGGAGATGGCTGGCTTGGCATGTGCTGTCCTTGCTCATGGTTCTCCAGGATGATCCTCCCCCTACATCTCTGCACTCTCCCCCTGCTTTCCTCCTGATGCTCTTCTAGGTGGATATTAAGGTGCTCTGCAGGTGAATTTAAAAATATATCACTGTCAGCAAAGACCTTTTCCCAAGGCGGATATTAAGGTGCTCTGCAGGTGAATTTAAAAATATATCACTGTCAGCAAAGACCTTTTCCCATGTAATTTGAGGATTTAGAGGCTCTTGGAGCCCCAGGAGAGTGACAAAGCCCAAAGCAGGTTGTTATCTCTTCTGTGAGCTTGGAGGCAATTACACAGAAGAGATGATCTCACCTCAAGTAAGCCACAGGGCTTTGGGGACTCCCCAGAGCAACGGCAGTGCAAAACTCCACCTGCTGTGTCAAATTTTGTGAGCCTTTCAAAGATTTTCTGCTCTATAGATGCCATGTTTGGCCTTATCACGCCAGTGAGCTGAGGGGAATCTCACTGATGGGGCACAATCCCCTGGGAGCCAGTATCCATCAGCAGTTCCAGTCACCAGAGATGATGAACCATCTTTCTACCCATTCTAAACTCCTTAGACCCAAACCACAGCTCACCTGTCCCATCCCTGGAAGTGTTCAAGGTCAGGCTGGAGCAATTCAGTCTAGCAGAAGGTGCCCCTGGCCATGGCAGGGGGGTGGTGTAACAAGATGAGCTTTAAGGTCCTTTCCAATCCAAACAACTCCAGGATTCTATGAAGTTTGGCTGCAATAATCCAGGAGAATCACAGAATATGCTGAGTTGGAAGGGATCCACAAGGATCATCAAGTCCAGCTCTCAGCTCTGCACAAACCCATCCCCAAGAGTCACACCATATACCCAAGAACATTGCTTAAATGCGTTGAGCTCTGTCAGACTTGGTGCAATGACCACTGTTCTGGTGAGTCAGTTCCAGTGCCCAACCACCCTCTGGGTGAGGAACAGTTTTCTAATACTTAACTTAAACCTCCCCTGACAAAACTTCAGGCCATTTCCTCAGGTACTGTCACTGGTCACTGGGACAGAGAAGACATCAATGTCTGCCCCTCTTCTTCGCCTTGTGAGGAAGTTGTAGACTGCAAGGAAGTCTCCCCTCAGTCTCTTCTTCTCCAGTCTGAACAGACCAAATGCCCTCAGCCACTCCTCCAACAGCTTCTTCTCAAGGGCCTCCACCACCTCTGTTGCCCTCTTTTGGACACCCTCTAACAGTTTCATGTCTTATATTTGGTGCCCAGAACTGCCCCCAGGACTCAAGATCAGGCTGCCCCAGTGGGTTATCTTGTCATAAAAGGAAATCACATTTGATAAGCAGGACTTTCCCTTCATGAAGCCATGGTGGCTGTGACTGATGACTGCATTATCCTCCAAGTGTTTTTCAATGGCTCCCAGAATCACCTTCTCCATAACTTTCCCAGGCACTGAAGTGAGACTGATAGGCCTGTAGTTTCCAGGGTTCTCCTTCCTGCCCTTCTTGAGAACTGGAACAACTTCCAGTCAGCTGGAACCTCTCCAGATTCCCAAGACTGCTCAAAAAAATTGAGAGAGGTTTTTTGATGACATCAGCAGCTCTTTAAGGATTCTTGGATGAATCCCATGGATTTGTAGGGATCCAGCTGGAGCACCAGTTCCCACACAATTTCAAGCCTATCTTGTTACCAGAGGTTCTACCCATTGCCCCTTCAGCACAAGACAAAGATCCCACTTCTGTGCTCGATCCAAACACAGAACAGGACCAGCTGCCTTTTACTGATGGGAGAAAGAAAATACCCAGTTTACAGGAATAGACAGTGCAGAAAAATCAACAAAGACCATACCTTCAGAATTGGGAACTGGCATCCCCCAGAGCAGGAATAGGTGTTGAAATGTCCCAGGCTCCAAGTCCTGTTCCCAACAGAAGCAAAGGTCTGAGCTGAAGGATGTCTCTGGATTTCAGGTTTCCTGTGCCTGTGATGGGAACAGCCACAGGACTGGGAACAGTTCCACCTGACATGCAGCAGATCCCCAGTGGAATAATAAACCAACATTGATGTTTGCAGTCTCTAAGTGACACCAACTTCAAAAATTACATCTCCCAGCCTTCAAGGCTCCCTAGAAAATGAAATACTTTAGATAAGAGCATGGGCAGTTAAACATGTCCTCCAGCAGACACACAGGCTGGTCCCATGGACTTGTAGCTCTGTCAGACACTGATCACACCTGAAGGTTCCCTCTAGGATAACTAGTTACACTGGGTACATTTACATTCCACCTTGGACACCTCACCAACTTCCACGGCACAGTCGGAAGGCATTTACCCATCTGAAGGGAGGCAGATGGTACAAGAGGTTTCTGCAGTTGTGAAGTTCAGGAAGTCAGACCAACCCACAGGTGTCCAAACCCAGGGATGGGCTCCTGTCACAGCCTGGGCTGGGAAACAGATGGGGGAATCCTTTAACCTCTGCAGGGAGAAAGGTATTATTGTTGTTTTAATGTTTCCTGGTGGGCTGCAGTTATCTCTGTCCTGCAGTGAGAGAAACAGAGACGAAATAAGAACCTATAAAGCCAGGCTCCATGGAAAAATCAAATACAGTCTGGCTAAGGTATGGTCTGCAGCCTCCCCCAGGCTTGAAATACCCCAATGCATTAGGGAAAGGAAGGGATGCAGAATTAAATGCTCCTTTGACATCTAGACATTTCAAAGCCCTTTCCAGAGGCTGGAAAAAACTTATCGTTTACAGAACTTTGCAAGAGATTCTCCTTTTGTTTTTTGTTATTCCAAGCAATGCCAAGCAGAGAGAGGGCCATGGACCAGGGATGAACACCCTCATTGCTCCCACACTCCAAACACAGAGGGAAGTCCCCTATCCAAGCAAGGAACAACATCATTTCCAGTACTGATCTTTCGAAGATTTGGATAATTTTGTGTTATAGGTGACATTCTGAGCTTCCAGCCTGCAATATCCCAACAGCCAACGTAATTCTGAGAAGTCCAGGAGAAGCCTGGATTTTTCCCTGTGCTGCCCCATCATCCCATACCAAAAATCCAGGCAGCCTCTTCCTCTTCTAAATGTGCTCTTGTCATGAATATTCCAACCAATCCATTAAAAAAAGCAGGAACCAGTCCCACTAGAAAGACAGAATCCTTCTCCCAACATATCATATATATATTATGGAGAAAACAACACAGGTTTTTCTCAGTGAAACAGGGCAAAAACAGTGAAATGACTGAATAATTTCTCAGATCTTTCATCTGCACAATCATCTAAGAAACAGTTACTTTTGGCCAGCACAGAGACCCATAGATTCACTAGCTTCTGCCTTGAAAAACCTGACTGCTTGACCTTGATTTCCATCACAGCTTGGGAATACTGTGTTAAGTACATCCCTTGTGCAACATCAATACTCAACTCACAGGTGTCGGCAGGACACTGAAATCACTGTTCCCTGGGCTAGAAACTACCCTTAAAAATGACAGACCTGCCAAGAAGATTCAGCATTGTTGTAGCTACAAATGTACATTTTCCTCAGGAAAAAATCTTTTCACTTTAATTGAATTTTGCCCTTCAGCTCAGAGGGCAGACTCTGCTGGAAGTCTTTCTGGAGGAATATACTAGCGATCAGATCAAACTTACACAGATAAGAAAAGTTTGATTAAAAGTATCTGCTTTGGCACCTTTCTACACACACCCAGGGTGGCAGTGCCCAGTCTCTGAGTGGCTGGAGGCTGGCATTGGCTGTGTGGGGACCATCCATCCTGGTGGCTACATCAAATTATCTTTGTCATGTGTTCCACCTGAGATTAATCTGTAAAACACATTTTCCCATTCAGATTCACTTCTAAGCTGTTAAGAAAACACCTTTAAACACACAGCCCTAGAGCTCAAGCAGCCATTTAGAATAGAAAACACACACGAGATGGACAAAAGCACCAAATCTTGGACTTGGTACACAAAGCTTCAAGTGCAAAATCATCACATCTCACAACAGAAGCGAGGTGGGAAAAAAGGCTAGGAAATTAAATATCCTTTACCCTGTTAATAAAAAAAATCCTACAAGAACATCAAAAACAAACAAACCAACCTCACCCTGTCCTGAGTGTTGTTTGATGTTCATGAGATGCCCAGACAGATGTCTAAGGGAGCTATCACACACCATTTCCAACCTCTTTGTCCCTGTGAGCTCCCTCCCCCTCAGTAAATTCTGGGTCACCTTTTCCACTGCACATTATGACACCAACTCTCTCACCTACTTCTCCTAAAACAGACAGAAAAGTTATATTTTCTAAGTACTCTACAAGCAATGAAGGAGCTAAATACAGCAGCCTCTACAGATTTTAATCTGCCACACCTGAAGCAATTCCTAACAAACCTTTAACAGAGAGAATTAGTTAGCTGCTAGAGGGGACTGTCTAGTAGAAAGATACTAATCAACCAAACACATAAAACATGGAGCCAGGGGCTGCCTGAGTGCTGTAAGGTTAGGAAAGTTTAAGCTAGACAAAATAATTCACATTTCCCCAAAGCTGCCTCTCCTTTCTACAGTTACTCTTAAGTACTCGACAGTGACATCCGTAGAAATTTTACCATTGAACTTGTTACATGACTCAGCAAAGAAGATAAACCACAAAAGATTGATTTTTTTCCAGTGTTTCTTTCAAGTGAAAGGCTAATGAACAACTCTGGCATCACATACAGTTCAGCTTCAATCACATCACAGTGCTCTGACACCTTTACCTACAAAGGATTCAGTTTGTAACTTGTACTCCTCAGGAGGAGGCTGAAATACCAAAAACAGATCCACAATCCCACCCTAAGCAGAGGTACAGGACCAGCAGCAGGTCCTGGAGAGGGAGTAGAGCATACCAGCTCCTATTTCAAACACCGACCCCAGCCACAGTCGCACACAACAAGAGATTAAAGGCTGGAGAAATTAAGGTAGGAAAACACCTGTGCCTCCCATTCCCAACACAACCCAAACCCTCCCTGAGAGTACCAGCCTCTCTCATACCTATAAAAATTCATAGACTCGGCAAAGTTTTGTTTTGTAGAGAAGCTTCCCAAGACAATTCTCTCTCCCAGTAGGAGCAAAACCCTCTACCAGCTCCAAAGGAAGCTGTAACCAATGCTAGAAATTGACACAAAACATGTAAAAAGCACTAGTACAGCGCCCAAAAGATCAGAAAAAACCTCACAATTAGAGCAAACTTCACATATTAACCCTGTACAGGGGGAACCATTGACATCCTGAGGCAAACCCTGAAAAACCCAGAGAGCAACAGCCCCTCAGCCCAAGCACAGCTTCACCGAAAGCCCACCAGCACCTACTCGCCAGCACATCATACATAGTTGGCTATTACTATAAAAATAGCACCTTGTAAACAAGCAATTAAAACAGGCTCTTACCTCATCAAAAAAAGCCCAGAAGAACCACACACCAGCACAGACCACGCGCACAGCCCCGAAACGCTGCCGCCTGTGGCACCGGCCCTTATGAACCCCCGCCCAGCTCGCGATTGGTGGGTGCCCTGAGGCATCGGCAGCACTGATTGGACAGCGGTGGTCGAGCCCCTTCCCCGCCCCGCCCCGCGCGCAGGTGCGCGGGAGGGCTCGCGGGCACCGCGAGGCGCGCGGGCCTCCCTCGTTCCCGCTCTTGCCGCCGGACAAGGGGATCGGCCGTGAGGGGAGAGGGGAAAGGATCCTGGTGTCCTGATCTAATGCTGGGCTGTCACCAAGTCACCTCATTCTGATTTGAACCAGACGGGCTCGGCAGCGCCGGCCCGCAGCCGTGAGAGCGGGCGGCGCGGGCAGGTACGCGCTGAGAGCTCGGGGGGCACCGCGGGGCGCGCGACCTTCTCCTGTTCCCGCTCCTGCCGCCGAGCACAGCGATCGGCCGTGGGGGGAGAGGGGGAAACGAATTCTGGTGAATCTCCTAGCGTCCCCGATCTAATGCCGTGCTGTCACTTCGTTCTGGTTTAAACCGGCCGGGCGCGGCGGCGGCGGCTCTGGAGCGGTGCGAGCCGGGGCTGTCCCGGGGGTCTTGCACGGACATGGCCCGCGCACCCTGCGGCAGCGCCCCTGGCGGCGGTCGGGCGGTGCTGCAGCCCCACCAGCGGTTCCCGGAGCTCCGGGCGGGGACGCCGCGCACCTGCGGGTGGGGCGGGGCCCTGGGCCCACTGCCCAATCAGCGCTGCGAGCGCCTCAGCCCATCCGCCAATCACGAGCCGGGCGGGGTCTTATAAGGGTTAGAGCCTGAGGGAAGCTGGTGTCTGGGAGTCAGTTTTTGGTGTGTGCTGGTGTTTGCCTCCT
>VYZR01066237.1:0-17919 GCA_013400675.1 Oxylabes madagascariensis
AGAGCTTCAAGCAGCTCACCTGCTCTCCTAACACCCAACCCAATCCCCTGCCTCAAAGCAAGACTCAAGTTCAAAGTTTTCGTACAGCTTCAAAGCAAGACTCAGGTGGCACAAAAGCCGCTTAGGCAGCTCAGAGCTGACCTTCTCCATCCAGCCCAAGTCACACAACCCCTGTCCATGCCAGCCTTGCCCTCAGTGGTGGCTGCCTCTCTCTCTCTCACCTGCAGCCCAGCAGCACAGACAAACACGTGCATTTGGAAGGACCTGGCGTTTGAAGTGCTTTCACTGCACTCACGCCCACAGTAAAAAAATTACTGTTCCCATAAATGACATGTGCAGCTATAATTTGGTCAAAGTCTTTTCAAGGTTTCCGACCGAGCAAGTTATAGGTTGTAAAGGTCATCGTAAAGCATTGGAGAAGTTTAAATCTCTATGACCTCGAGAGCTCTCTAATGACTTTTTATCAGCTGTGCTCTGGAACTCATATATTCAGGCAGCAATGCGCAGTTGCAAAAGTTCCTGCATAGAAACCAGGAAAATTCCAAACAACACAGACACGGCCAGATGCAGCTGCAAATTAAATGCTACAAAGAGAAATAAAGGGGCAGCCATGCTTTGCATAGCTCATAACTTGTGGTACAAGCACTGGGCAGGGATAACAGAACAAAGAAGAGGTTCCTTATTCCCCAGGAAAACTCCTTTCTCCTCACCTCCAGCGTCCTTGCAGGACTGGAGGCATTAAAGGGGATGAATCATACAATATTTGCAAGACTTGTGAAATGTTATCAATTCTGAAAGCCAATTTGTGCTAATCAGCACATATCGCAAGTGCAAATGATAACTCAAAGGAGCAGCTAAATGACTGGTGCAACCAGCTGAAATTGAATCATCTGAAAGTTCACTTGTGGCCACGAGACCAAGTTGTCACATCTCCCATTCTTCCTCCAGTTCTTCCTTAAAAGGCACTTATTTCCCTCTCGTAAGCAACCACAACAGGACGATGTTCCTTGAACTCCAGTTCACTGCCTTTCTCATGAGGGCTGGGATGAGGCCAATGTCCTCATGTAACCAAACACCTCCTCCCCTCAGGACAGCTGGTTGCTGTTCCCACCCAAGCTCTCACAGTGCCCTTCAGAGATGCCAGGCCCCTCTTGCTGCCATGCCTGTGCCTCGGCACAGAGCCACCAGTTTGCTTTCTTCTACTGAGGTTCACCAGGTTCTTCCCAGCCAGATCATGGTCCAGCCTGAACACCAGCCTGAGATACCACACAAAGAACTGGTGGGGCAGTACATTACACAGCTAAACTTCTTCAGTTGCAGGAAGTAAGTTTAGGGGATCCTCATTTATTTTTCCTTTGCATCTACTTTACCACCAGCATCAACTATGAAGAGCCACTATCTCCCTGGAGCATCAGCAAACAGGCATCATTCCAGGACTCTGTATGGTGTATACAGACTGAAAGGAGCCAAGTTCACTTTTAATTGTGCAGCTGATACTGTGAGCTTTCTTCTACAAGTTGTTAAAACAGATTTTTTGAGACAGCTTAGCCTGAGAGTCGAATTTTACTTTCAGTTATATGGGCTTAAGTCTGGAGTAATTGATAATCTCAAAGCAACACCAAAGTCATGTTTTCTCCTCTACTGAAACTCTGAGATTGTGCAACAGAGGAAATGGCAAAGCTGGAGTAACTCTGGACTTTGAGCACAGCTACTGAAACTCGTGCTTTGACTGTGTGAACCCCCTTTATTCCTGTAAGCTAGCAATCCAGTTAATCAAGTAATGCAGGTAATCAATTAAGTACTTCAGTTAATCAATTACTATACAGAAGAATTCCAATTTTTCAAAAGGATCCAGAAAAAGCAACACTCCAAAGCCAGTGTTTTTTTACAGTCCAGGCTGAACTCTTGATTTTGAACCAATAAAGCTTCCTAATGGTCCTGAATTTCAGAATTAAGCAAATCTGAAGCAAAATAAAAGCTGAGATTTACAATGCATCTGTTGACCAGTCTTTAATTGCAGCAGCCCTTTGTGTCATACCGTATCCTGTGTGCCAGCCATTGTTCAACTTCATACATAAAGCTTTGGCACACTCTTGAGTTTTCAGAGTCTCTGCTATTCAGAGACTTTCTTTTATTCATAACCTGTCATAAAAAGATGTCTTCAGGAGAAAGGGAGACTCAAAGGAGATCCACAGTCACTTAATAGCCCAATTTCTAGCACTAACCATGTGAAAAATTAGGCCTTCAGACACTCTTCCAACAGGGATCTCTCAAGCTTATCAGAACACAAGATTATAAAATGCAGTCTGCAAACTGTAGGGCAATCTGAAAACTTGCTCTTACCTGTTACTGTAAAATAGACACCAAAGGGTGGGATTCACTTCACCTAATTTTAGCCATCTAAATAGCTGGCATCTCATCTCAACAAGTCCCCGCAGCTTCCTCTACTGCCAATGGCATGAGATTCCCTCCTATTTTAGGATGGAAAAGGGAACAGCAAAGAAGGTATTGATGCTGCTGGTGGGGGAGAACAGATCAATAGTTTATGACAGATGCCAAGGTCTGGGAGAATGCCACCATGACATGGCCAAGAGTATGCACGGGGTGTAACAGACTGCTGTGGGGAAAGCTGCAGGCTTCACTCCACAGTGAAAAGGTTCAACTGATTGTACACAGCCCTGTGGAAGAGCAGGAGGGGCTGGTCCCTGGCTCCAACAAATGGGGGATTAGGGAAAGAAGGAACCTGGAAAACAGCAGAATGATCTAACAGCTCATCATGCAGTCTGCAACTACTAATGTCCATTTCATTTCACTGAAGTATGAGACACCTTGAGCATTTCAAATACTCTGGAATGTTAAAGGGTCAGGCTTATCCCTGGCTTTTATCCACTCATCTTGTTTCAGCATCGTTTGACTCCAGTGACACTTTTCTTTTCCAACCAAAAAAGTATTATGAATTTGCTTCCCTGGATTAAGTTTTCCTCAAATGCTCTTTATTTTCTATAAACTCAATTAATTGTGAACACCTACAAAAAGTAAGCTTAGGGAAAACACAGACATTCCTAGAGAACTGTTTGACACAGCTTCTTCTTCTTCTTTGATGTTTCTGATACTTTTCCTCCCTAGTATTTTTAAATATACACTGCATTTCAGAGATGAGGTGACTTTTTCCTATTTTTCAGTCTTGCATAATGAAACACTTTGTACAGAAAAAAGACTTCCTCGAGGTTGGTGGGTCATTGATGATTTGGCTCTGAAGAAACAGTCCTGGCAAGCTACACCTGAAAATAAAGTCATCTGGGAGACACTGAAAGGACTTGCCATCAGATCTGAGCAGCTTGCTTGGGAAAACTATCTCAAATCACACCGTTGAGCATGGCTGACCATGCCAGTGGACACACAATTAAGATGAACAGTCCTGATTGCTTTGTTTCCTGATTTCACATGGAAATGAGGTGCAGATGCACTGCCCGTCCCTCTCACAAGATTGAATCACCACAGTTTACTGACCTGGCCGTGAGCACCTGTGTCACCCCCAGTTTGTGCACACCACACTGACCCTTGGAAGGTCTTGGTTTCAGGTCGGGAAAGGCAGGGAGATTTTCACAGGACATAAGGCTCCATCAGCTTTTCTGCTCACAGAACTACTTTTTTCTTTTTTTATTTATTGGCTTCCAAAGTTTGATGAAAGATCTTCGTGAGCAGATAGTTCAATGCAATGTGGGTGATGCCCTTCAGTGTTTCTTAAACACTTTCATGAGTTGATATTCCAGGAAACTACCAATTATCATTTTGATCCCTTTAGGATTAAACTCTAGGAGGATTAACTAGGATAGCAAGATAAGAAAACAAATCCAAAGCAAGCACACTTTACAGAAGATTTAAAGCCTTCCACAAATCTGCACTTGCCAAGTTGAATGTAGTGCTGAATTAGACATGGCAGAACCCCATGCAACTCACCTGTGTATGTGAGATCTCCATCCTAATCTTCATTTTACAGCCCCAAACCAGACTGTTACCATCTGCAGCATCTGAGCCAAGTAAATTCAAGCTGATTTATTAAATTTCTAACGCCGAACATCCATCATTCTGCAGCAGCCTAAAGGGAGATGCCCTATACCTTAACTTACACATTTTACAGTGGTCTCCCTCTAAAGCTGTCTGCCAATTGTATTTAAATCCTATGAAGTTTACTTCGTGTTTTCTCTAATTTGAAGTCCACATTGTATTTTGTTAACACACTGGGTTCCCAGGTGAGGTGCAATAACTTCAGTTTGGAAAAAGGTGCTACCACAGCACTGCACTTCTCATTTGCCGTTCCCTTGAGTAGCCTCACGTAACTGGCTCTGTTTCTGACATCACAGAAATGAATGCTATTATTTTCTAAAAACATTATAAATTCTACTGATATCCAGCACCAAGTGTTTGTATTTACCCCTGAGGTAAGCAAGCTGTACTCTAAAGCTCCAACAAACCCCAGGGTTGTGAGGGGATGTGATGCTGCTCACAACAGAGCAGCAGCTCATTTTAGCCTCTTCAGCACACAACTGGGTACCACAGACAACAGCAATTTATTTCTCTTCTCAGGGCTTTTCTAAAAACAATAGCCCAGTTTCTAGCATGCCTGGCAGCCACAGACCAGCTTGACTTGCAGTTAAGAGTGAATCTGAATACAAATTTTGAAAGCAGAATCCGTTATATACTACAGAATTTCAGTTTTATTACAATAGAAAGAGAGAAGTGAGAAATAACAATAATAAAACTGGAACTTGGGGTGCATTCTGACACAGAAGAGTTATGAAAAGCAACAGAATTTTCCTCACAGTATAGTAATTCTTGAGGATGGACCAAAAGGATATTTACCACTGCAATGAACTGTTATCAAGGAATATTTTTACCCCATCTAGGCAGAAAATATACAACATAGCCACAGACCATTTTGGAAACCCATTATCATCCTGCTCAAAGAAATTAAGCCTGTCCCATCTCTACCAGATCACCCAAGGTGTTATTTGAGCACCTAAAACGCAACAGCTTTTCCCAAGTACGATTTTAGTTGGGTTAATTCGAATCCCCGAAAAGGGTTTTGTCAGAAGAACTTAGGCAGAGGGTTTTTTTCAGTCGAGCCCATCTCCCAACAACTCCTGCAGCATAAAAATATAGGAAAGACGTAAGCATTTGGTATCGTAGAGCTCTTTTACGCTTCGTACTCAAATATTTTAAGATCCTCGAGGAGTTCCTTGGCGAGCGCCTGCAGCTCGGCGTTGCGGCTCTGGGACAGGGCGACGATGCGCTGGAAGGGCAGCGTCTCGCGCACCTCGGCGCCCGACCTGGCCAACACCTCCGGCTCCAGGAGCACCGACTGCAGCAGCCGCAGGGCGTGCAGGCAAACCTCCGTGTCCGGGTCTGAAAGCAGGGAACAAAAGCACCCAAGTGCTTGTTAGAAGGGGGCCTGGAAGGATCCACCAGGCAGACGGGGAGTAATGGAAGTGTTGTGATGCCCAGGTGCCGCTTGCTGCTGGCTGGCTCTAGGAGGTACCTGGTGTCTTGGGGTCAATGCAAGATGGATTCTATTCCTTCTGACTACGTCAATGTTTTTTTTTCTTTTTTTGTTCGTTTGCTTTTTTGTACTACTGCATTTTTTATATTCCTGGTAAGGAACTGTTATTCCTATTCCCATATCTTTGCCTGAAAGCCCCTTAATTTCAAAATTATAATAATTCAGAGGGAGGGAGTTTACATTCTCCATTCCAAGGGAAGCTCTGGCTTTTCCCTGACAGATACCAGTCTTTCCAATCAAAGACACCTGAATACCACATTTTTGTCCTCCCTCAGCAGCTTCTGCCCAGCAGTGTTGGCAAGGGAGAGAGAACCAGGAACCTTTCTCTTGTTTTCCAGATGTTGAAACTACTGTAAAGCAGGGAATCTATCAACCTGAATTTGTCCAGTCAGTACCCAGGATGTACTGTTGGATGCAATCCAATTTAAGAGCAGAACAAACTGTATCTCATGATTATTCAGACTTAAAAAACAAACAGACTAACAAATCAAATCTGCAGTACATCATCAGGCCTTTCTTTAATTTCTTTTTATATGAAGCTTCAGATTTCCTCAAAGCCCAGTAAAATATTACTCTTTGTAAAACTTTCTAGCAACCACATATCAACCTTCCAAGTGTTTAATTCAGTCTGCACACAATTGAAATGGGTATTGAAGCACTGCTGCTCAGGAATGTGCCAGGGAAATGCAGCAAAGACCTTTGACTGACTTAAGCCAGGAAGACATGTAATAACTCCACTCCTAAAAACACAGGATGCATTTTTAATTACTGAAACATTAGGAGCGCTATGTTTTAATCATTTGCAATGGCCCATTTGCATTTAGTGGTTTACAGCTTTATCAAAAGCATGTGGTAGAAAGACTTCCCTATTCTGCATATTCCAAATGAAAACATCTAATATATTTTTATAGCTGAAGCAGTTATTTGTCCCACGTGCCATACATTTTTAATGTGTTTTTCATTAGCATACCTAGTCTTCAGCAAGCTTTCGATAAAGGGTTGTGCAGAAAGGTTGAGAAAATTAATTCAGATCACTTTGAGCACAAAATCACCAGAGAGACCAGAATCTCACTGAAGGAGCATAAAACCAGTGCAGTGATGAACCAGAGTGCGGTGAGTTTGGAGGAAGAATTTGGTGGGGCTGAGGCAAGTTCTTTCCTTTCTTGGCTTATTTCCCATGTACCATTGATGACCTGAAAAAGGACTGAGAATTATTCATTGAAGCATAAGGGTTGAAAGCACCCAGGGGGGCAGAGAACAGGATGTGATGGACACTGAAGAAGACTCCGGATTTCAGCATGAAACTCACTGCTGAGATGGGGTTTTTAAGTAATTCACAACAGCATAAGGCTGAGGAACAATATTAAAGATTGTGACATCTGATCCACACCCAAAAGCCAGGCACTCTCTCTCTCTTCCCCAATTTTCCATCATAAATGGAAATAATCAAGCGTTAATCTCTTAAGAAAGGAGTTCTGCTTTCTCCTGGAAAACCAGCAGAGTGGGGTATAATCTGAGGACACAAGTATTGTTCAAACCCAAAAAATAACGTGCATTTTCTCCTTTTCTGTGCAATGAGAATCTTAGCTGTTGGGCCTGCTGGACAATTTTAAACATGTCAAATCGATAAAAGCCCTGTGATTAGTGCTGTACACCCATAGCACAGCAACTCTTATTGCTGACACCCAGGCTGAAGGCTCTAAGGAGTCTCTTTCCATCATCATCATCTCCAGCAGTGCAACTTTCTGAGTGATGGGCAGTTGTAACTCTTGGGGAAATGCTGCAGCTCAGCCTCACACGCAGCAAGACTTTATGTCCAATTTCCTGGCCAGCAACACTTCAGTGAATCCCTTTGAAAAAAACCTGGGTACAAGTTTTGGTTTTCAGACTTATTCTAACCCAATCAAAATATGACTAAAAGCCTTGAATTTGTACTCCCTTGCATTCCTTTTTTTTGCCTCCGTGCCTTCCACATTATGTATTTTTTAATGCCTATTTTTTTGCCTAATATATTGTTCCAACTCTGCACAGATCAACTCCCCCTTTTTCTGTTCTTAGTATTATTTTACATTTATTCATAGGAAATAGCAGCCACAAACTACAGCCCAAATAGGTAAGAAGAAAGAAGCTTTGTGGAGTGAAATCTATGTAGTTCATTTACAGTCTTCCTCTGTGTGACATTATTCCTCCACGAAATAAAGCCACTAATACTTTTAATGGCTTGCATTACTGCTGGGAAGCTTCATATATGTAAGATGAAAAGAGCTTTGTTACTAATATTGTTACAGGAATCAATATTAGTATTATCTGCAAGTGTTTAAAGGCTGTAGAAATTAAGGAATCGATCAAGGGAGAAGCCTTAGCAGGGGAGCCAAGAAAATGAGGATCCGTAGGAGATCAGGAAATTATTTCCAGCTTGATGAACAAGAATGTTTTCCAGTAAGAGCAGAGAGGTTCTAGGAAGAATCTCCAGCAGTAGCCAGGGAAGCTCAACAGCTTGAGTCACTCAAATGAAGAACAGATTAGGCACGTGGGCATCCAGCAAAGGAAGGAAATGATCCTGCACCAGAAGATGACTTAATACACATTTAACCTCAGATTGCCATTGTTTTGAATGTATTCTGAGATGTTCTGAGTTAAATAAATACATATGCCTTAAAATACACTCCCTGAGGATTACATGTGGTTTTGAGAATACTACTTATTGAGGATAATCATGTTTCCTAAGAGGATTTTAAAAAAATACCAGAGAAATCTTTCTCTTGTCTCCAGTATCATTAGGGACGTTTTCTAAAAGCTCTGTCTACAAAGCACTCAGAGAAATGTAAGGAATCTTCATTATTCAGCATTATATTTATGTCAACAGCTTCCAGATTTAGTCATTTCTACACTAGCTGAGTAACATTTTGTTTGTACAAGATCAAAAACATCCTTTAGCTGTAATCAAATCAGTGCATCACATCCTCCCAACCACCAGCACACACATCTCCAACTACAATTTCAAAACTACCACCATTATTTCTGGAGAAGAGGGGGAGAAATCAAGCTGCTTGCCTCAGCCAGGATCACAGGCGTAGCACAAACGTACCACCATCATAAGGTGCTGATGTAATTTTAGCAAGGTGTTGAAACTGCTGGAGTTTGCTGACGTCCTGCAAGCTGCCAGCTCAGTTTGATGTCACCGGCTTTCAGTCACTGACAAAAGGCAGCTGATAACGTGGACGGATTTTAGTCATGTCTGTCATTAGCACCGGGCTCTCAGATGAACTGTCCCCCACAGCAGTGCTTAAGTAACTGCATTACATCAATGCTGAACGGCTTATCCACAGTTGGCTCCGAGTTGTGTGAACTCAATTTACACGTGGCCACACCATCCCCTGGCCACCTGAATGCAAGATTTATTGCCAGCACGCTGTTTACGGCTGTGCCTGTGTGCAAGAGCACACAAGTTCACAAGGCCAAGTGCAAGGTCCTGCACATGGGTGGGGGCAATTCCAAGCACAAATACAGGCTGGGGGGTTGAGAGCAGCCCTTGGAGAAGGACTCAGGGCTGTTGGTGCATGAGAGGCTGGATATGAGCTGGCCATGTGCACTGACAGCCCAGAAAGCCAGAAGTGTCCCGGGCTGCATCCAAAGCACCGTGGGCAGCAGGGGAGGGGGGATTCTGGCCCTCTGCCCCACTCAGGTGAGACCCCACCTGCAGAGCTGCCTCCAGCCCCAGAGCTCACAATATAAGGAAGACGTGGATCTGTTGGAGTGAGTCCAGAGGGGGAGCATTAAAGGATGCTCAGAGGGCTGGGGCACCTCTGCTATGGAGACAGGCTGAGAGAGTTGGGGCTGTTCCGCCTGGAGAAGAGAAGGCTTTGGAGAGACCTCACAGCCTCTTCCAGGGCCTAAAGGAACTCCAAGAGAGCTGGAGAGGGACTTTGTACAAGGAAATGTAGTGACAGGACAAGGGGCAATGGCTTTAAACTGGAAGAGAGGAGGGTTAGATTAAATATTAGGAAGAAATTCTTCACTATGTGTGTGATAAGGCACTGGCACAGGCTGGCCAGAGAAGCTGTGGCTACCTCATCCCTGAAGTGTTTAAATTCAGGTTGGATGGAGTCCAACTATTTTCTGAGCAACTTGGTCTAGTGGAAGGATGTCCCTGCCCACAGCAGGGGGGTTGGAACTACATGCTCTTTAAGATCCCTTCCAATTTAAACCATTCTATGACTTTACAATTTCAAAAAGCTTCCCACCAGTGCTGTAGATATTATTCAATTCAATTCCTGTCTGATTCCAGCAGGAAGGAGCGATCTGCCTCTCAGTCTTTCCTTGTAATGAGCCTGTCAGACTATCTGTGTTCACAGCATATCCAACAGAGACAGCCATAGCCACAGCTCCCCCCATGTAAAATCCCTTTGCACTGCCAATGCTGAGGCAGCATCTGCAGCAGCAGGGTTTTCCAGACATTTCTATATTGTTGATAGGTCTGAGGAGACGAGAAATGGTGTGGTAAAGATGCTCTGAGGGGAAGGAGAAGGAAGAACACCAAGCTTTGCTGCTGCAGTTCTTACAGACACAAATGCACTTTCTCTCTGCAAAATTTTTGCCCCGGCTCCTGTGTTACAGTTGGGTTTCTCTCAATCTCCTCCCTGGCTGGGTGGCTGCTCCCACATGGAGTTCAGCTAAGGAGAATTCTCCACTCTCCTACAGACACGTTTGTCATGCTTTTATCAGAGAAATCCTTGAGAGAGCCTCCCAGGATCCAAACTGAAGCAGCAATTCAGTCCCAATTTGCCTGGCCTCCACTCAGGGGATGAGAGTGAACAGGAGTTTGCACAGAGCCTCTGTGGCTGGTGGGTAACACTGCTCCTCACAGAACATCAATTTACATGAGTTGTTAGGCAGGGCAAGGACCTTGTCAAGAAGCTCCTGCTCAGATGGCAAGGACAGCCTGAAGCTCCATCCAGGCAAGCAGCTGAGTATGGAAAAGTGTGAGTATGGAAAAGGGCAAACATTCCATGAGACTTGCCCTGGACTGTCTTCCAGCCTCCCAGATAACTGAGGCTCAGGGAACCCTGCGTCAGAGCTGACATCCCTGCAATTACCCAAATGGATGTGGTCTTAAAGGGCAATCCTCTCCTTAAGATTAATTTAATCATCTGAAGAACAGCATGGAGATGAGTCAGGGGAGGTTGAGGCAGGATATCAGAAGGTTTTTCAGCCAGAGAGGGGCTGGGCACTAGAATAAGCTCCACAGGGAAGCTGTCACAGCCCCAAGCCTGCCAGAGTTCAAGGAGCACTTGGACGACATTCTCAGGCACATGGTGGGATTCTTGAGATGTTTTGTGGGGTTAGGAGTTGGACTCCATGATTCTGATGGTTCCCTTCCAATTCAGCATATTCTACGGTTCTATGAGAAGAGGATGAAATTGTTGAGCACTTGAAAGACTGGTTTTGATTTATGAACCAAAATTTGTTTTAATACAGACAGCAGTTTATAAATATGACAGTTCTGTTTGTCCAGATGTTTTTTAAATAACATGCTGCCATGCAAATAACCTGAAATTTCAAAAGCTCTCACAGCCATAAGGAATTCAGACAGAAGAGTAAGGCATTAGAAACCTTCAAAGTTAGTCATGAAAAGCAAATATTGAGAGTGCAGGCAACAAAATGAGAATGTGCTTCATATAAGCATTTCTAATAGAGACCATCATTTGCAAAGAATTTGGATAAACAAGGTTGGACTTCCACATGGAACTGTGGTGGAGGAAACTGAAGGGCAAGATCTAAAATTAGTCCTATGTCTCTTTTTGTTGTTTAATGAAGCACCTGGAGCAATTTCCCAGCTGTGGACAAGAAATGTCACTGACAAAGTGTCTCTGAATTCCATGCTTTCTCAAGTATCCAAAGAGACAATTTTTTCAAAGTGCATTCAAAGAAAAGGAAAGTGGGAAAAAACCAAAATAAAGACACAGTGTTTAAAAAAACACACCCAACCAAAAAATCTCAACCAAAGAGAGAAAGTAGAGAAGAGCCTAGACTCCTTTTCTCCAGCATTCATTTGCTGGCAGATTCTACACAATCAAAATTGAAAAACATTAAATTTAGTCTTTATTATTATTAATACCTGAGCTCATTGTTACTTCTTATTCTTCAAGAGCTCCTTGGCAGAGTAAGGTTCCAATCCACTTCTTTGGGAGTTACAGAATGGAAGTCTTATTGCTTCTTTAGATGAAAAACATCAGAAAAAAAACCTGACAAATCTCAGGTGGATTTCTACCCAATGGGATATAGGCTTCTTTTTCTGTGGCTGAGGACAGGGCTTCTTTAAATCTCAAAGTTATGTGAAACCCTCAGCCAGGACACCAACACAGGGACAGCAGCTGATGGAGGAAACTAAAGCTGCCTATTTTGTCCAAGATGGGAACAGCTGCTCTGCTAACAAATGGTGCTCCACAAGAGGAGAACTCTATTGATCCCACAGGCTGCTCCACAGACAGAAATCTGAGTCATCATTCATGTGTTTTATGCTGGCACCAGGCTGGGAAGGTGTAGGCAGGCTCAGCTGATACCTACACAGAGCATTCAGTGATCAGGGTTGGTAATTAAAGAGTGTCCATCTTCTAGAAAGTTTTAAAAAGGCAGAAAAAAAGGGAAGAAAAAGACAGCCCACCTCAGGAAATGTTAGAACTACAGAGACCTGCATTATCTTCAAAAATTGTGTCAAACATTTGGTTTTCTCCTATGATCAGTACAGCCTCCAGCTGAAAGAGCTATTAAGAATTCTTGTTAGTGAACATGAAGTCACACCAGCTCATCCAAGTTTCCCAAAGACAGTAGAACAGTTTGCTGTTAACATTCTGTTAACCATACTCCACTAGGAACCTTTATTAGATTTTTTCCCTTCTTTCTCTTCCAATCAGTGTATGCAACATCAAGGCACATTTCTGTCTCTTAAAAAATCCTGTAAGACAACTTGAATCAAATCCCTCTTTGCTTCAGATACAACAAAGGGAAATAAAGACATTCAAGTAAATTATTTTCTCTCTTCGTTTAATGGAAAGGACATTCTTCTTCAGGAAACAAGGATGGGCACAGACTGAGAACTCAGAGAAGGAATTTGAGGGATTTATCAGCTGAATACAAGGCAGTGGGAGAAAGATGGGCCTGATGTACAGGCTGAAGTTGTGGACACTTGTAGAATGACAGTGGAAAAGCAAACAGGATGATTCTCTGAAAATAAAAAAAAAAAAAAATAAATCAGAAGATGATTTCTGGGGCCTCTCTTAGTTGGAATGGTGATAAAAGCATACAAAACTGGAAAGCTGAGTCATGTCATAAGCCTTCATCAAAACAGGCTTTGAAGAAGCTTCCTGCAGGCAGGCAGCAGGTCCAGGATACTCTGCCAGCACAGGGTAGTGCTCTACTCTCCTGCATGGAAAAACAGGACCTTATACTGTATGCTTACACTGTAGCAGCTCCATGTGTTTATGAGCTGAATCTTGGTTAGCAGAACCTGAAGATGCTGGTCAGGGAAATAGGAGAGGAGCAAGAGTGGGAGGAAGCTGCTGAATTTTCCAAGTAGAGACATTTAAGAATAGATTAAATGTTGGAAAACTACGGAGATCTCACACAAAATTACAGGAATAAGATCGGGTCTTGGATCTGATCCCTGATCTGGTATCCAAAACGGTCAGCTCTCCCTTGACAGTAAGCAGACTTCTTCCAAAGTCAGGGATCTGAACCTGCAGAACTGCTTCATCTGAGAGTCTTCCTCCCTTGCCGTAACTGGAGAAGTTTATTATCAAAATGTCAAGGAATTGTCATGATCACCCTTCTTTCTACAACCCAGCCATAAACAATTAGCACTTCCAAATTGCAGAGAAGCCTTTCCATTTCTTATTTCCACTAGTGCCTGCAAATTAATTATAAATGCTTTTCATTTCATTCTCTTACCTGACCTAGGAGCCTTTTTCAGACAACAGACTGCATCAAATTTTTATCTTTTTTGTTTTATCACAACAATTGGAAGGGTATATCTGGGAACTCATAGACCGGATTCGAGGGTGTTTTGGGTTGGTATTTTTTGCTATAACAGCTTATGTATATATTGGCCAACATAAATTAAAAGGAAAACCTGGACTAAGACATGTAAAATTTCAAAGCACAGCTGAACAAAAGACCACGTATTTGATGTTCTCTAAGGATCCCATTTTTATCAAAATATATTAAAAGCCCCTATAGAAATGGTGTTTTCCATTACAAGGATTACTTAATTTCCTGAGACCTTGGAAGAGAGAGCCTGTGGCATTCCACAGCAGGAAATTATTTGATGAAAAGCTTGAGCAGCTACATTTTCTGTAAAATAGTTAAGGGAACCATGAGCTATACAAATAGCTTTCAGTTTACCAACCCTAACCAAAGCTTTATCAAAAATTCAGCATCAAAATAATGTCTGGAAAAAGCAGATGCAATCTCTCTCATTTCAGCTGCTCCAAGCATTTACCAGTCGTACTTTAGCAAGGTTTTAGAAGCACAGAGGGATAATTAACCTCCCCAGTCCTATCTGCACACCCAAATCTCCCCATAAATCCTGATAAAGCCCAGGCAGGGCATTGTCACAGCTCCGTCCCCCTGCTGTCCCTCACGAGCTGTGCACGCAGCTGCCAGCCCAGTCCAACGCACACTGCCAACGTCAATCCCTGCTGGCTCCTGCACAGGGATTTGAAACCTCCCAAAGAGCAGAGCCTTGATGTCACTCCTGTACCTGACAGTGACAACACAAGTCCTTGACGTCCTTGGAGTCCTGCACTGGCCAAAGGCATAGCTGGGAATAGTTCTCCAGCCCTGGAGTCCCAAATCCTATTAGAGCACAAGGCTTCTCTTCAGCAAAAGACACTTTTGCAATGGGTCAGTGAAGTTACAGACTTGGCTTCTTCCCCTAAAATGTGTACATTTTCCTTTGTTAAGGGTAGTAAATTGATATGTAATTTCCCCTCAAGGTTTATTTTCAAGTTGGTATGTGAAGACACAAGTGGCTTTTTTTTAAACCAGTTCATCAAATTTCTCTGTTCCCTATTCTTAAATCTACCCTTAAATTTTACATTAATGGAATATTGCATATAGTGCCAAAATTTTTGTGGGAAATACACATCTTCTCCCTTCAGCTATTTGCCCTTTTTGTTTACTTTTTATTCTGTCAAAAGCTAATCAGATATAAATTTCTGGCTTGTTATTTGCAACACCTATTGCAAATATACAAAACCCCGACAGTCACAGTTTACAAGGTTCTTAGAGCAACTTACCATTCAACAGCCACCAAAGCAGGGGAATAAAGCCTGGACTTTCACTGATGTACTTCAAGCCTTTCAAGTTGATACTCACATTGTAAAGTGACATTAGCATTAGCCTAGAGTTGAAAGAAAGAAGATGTGAGGGCCTTTGATTTCTCTGCATGCTTCAGCATCTTTTGCCATTTGTGCCAAGCATGTACCAATGCAGAACCCTGTGCTAGTAATTTATTTTGGTAACAGAGATAAATCTCAAGTTATGTATAAGCAATGTTGTGCAAACCTTTGTTTCTACTGTTAAATCACATATTCCAAACACATGGAAAAGAGTAAGAAGGTCTCAGGGAGGGGCTGGAATGTTCTCTGTTCTGGAGCCAGCTTGGCTACTGCTCCCTCTCATGCCTGAGATAAAGCTGTGTGTCACTGCATTGCCACCATGTCCAGACAGAAGGGAAATGATCATTCCAAGTGGACTTCACACCTCACATCCACTTCTCAAACAAGGTCTCACGGCTTAAGCTCCTATGCCACCAGCAGATTTTGGGACACTCTGTGGACACCTTCAGAAAGCAGAAAAGGCAGTGACCCATTGCAGGCTAAACTGAGTTTTAAGAGCTGTCATTTATGTGCTCTGAGTTTGATCACCTCGGTTATTAAGGAGGAGAAAGAAAGAAGAGCAGATTTTTAAAAATCTGCTGGCACCAATGGCCACTGCCAAGCAGGGAGAGGTGGTCTGGATCTGAAATTGCAGCTGGTAAAGCCCATACATTGCTTTTCATCCAGCCCCTGCAGCTCTGGCCTTCCAGAACAAGCCCTGACAAAAGAGCACAGCACTCCCTATAATCAGCCAGAATGGAAATGATCAATAAACCATCATCTTATAATGGCAATGTTAACATTTCTTGAGAATGTCTTTCACCCTTAATCTGTTTGACATTTGCAGTTAGAAACAAAATGACGTAAAAAGGCACTGCTGTGTTTGTATTTTTATTTCACTTGTTTGCTTTGTGCAGACAAAAGGGACTGGTGGTGGTGATCCAGGGAAGTGCTGAGGTTTTTGGAGTGCTGGAACACCCCACAAGCCAATGCAGTGGCATATTAATATGTAACAGCATATTTAATTAAACACTCACCTAGGCACAACAGAGGAGCATTTCTAGGCCCTTTATAACCACCTTCATCTCCAGTATCAGCACATTTTAGTAAGTATTTTTTGCAATAATAATTGCAAAAGTGCTTACTGAAGCAAACCTGACACAAATGATTACTGGATAAACAATACTTTCTGGTGTTTTTTTCTAAAATGTGGAGTCAGTCTTAATTATGCATTTCATAATCTTCCCATTTAATCAAGCCAAATTTAATTAACATCTTGTGCTAGTGTATCTGTCAATACTTTCTGTAAAATCTAGAACTAAAGGCACAGCTAAAACCCCTTCTTGTCTTCTTAATATATGGGATTAGTATATAAAATATACTATTATGTTTAAATATGTCTCTTTGTTGGCTACTTTCAACAGCCACAAAAGCAAAGTTGAATATTCTTAACCATTTAATTATAGCTACAAACAATTATGTAAATGTTTATTGACCGTGTAACAATTACAAACACTGAACAAATCCTACACCAATGAGAAGAAAACCTGAAGTCTTTCACCTCTGCTATTTCAGAAAGGCAAGGACACCCCTGAGATTTTGGTCTCAGCACTCAGGTTGATGCCTGGGATATATTTATTCCATACTCACAGACCACAGTGGATATCACAGCACTTTTGGAGTGAGTGACAGGTTCTCCCTGTAATTTTTTTGTTTATATATTCATCCAAATAGAACACAGGATTGCTAGAACTAGAAAAGAGAACTCTTTTTATCAGCTTACTTTGATACTGCTGTGTGTAGAATTAGACTCACAGTTTCCCCTGATTTGTCACACAGCAATGAAAAATATTTTTGATAATAAAAGCTAGAAAATAATCGTAAAACCTCAGAACTAAGCAAAAGATAACCACAGCACTTAAAATTAAAAGCCAAATTTTTTCTTCAACGGATTGGATTATAAATTGATGTTCTCCCATGTAACACCACGGTGATGCTTTAAGAAAAATACATTGTATTTCCAGAAAAATGAACAGACATTTTCATCTGTGAGGAGTAGTTTTAAAAATGTATCTGTCTGTATGAATATGTATATAAATGTATGTGTAAACTTTATTCATGATGACTCCAGAGTCCATCTTCAACTAACTTTGAAATTGCACTGGAATTTAAGGCAACCTTCATAACCTTGTCTCACAGATGTCTTTCATTTTGTCCTGGCTTATGTTCCCTATGGGAGGAGGAAAGGGAGTTCTTCTGACACATCTGCTTACGAAAATGCTGATTAAGGTTAGCCAGCAGCTAAAAAACCTTACATGCAAAGAACAATTTAAAAACAAATCAACCAACCCCTCAAAACCCTTCTTTTCTGGGCTTGGAAACTGTAAAACTCCCCAAAAGGATAAGAAAAAAAATCTAGTGTTAGTTAGTAACAGGTTTTTTGAACTTAACAGTGGTGAGACACGTGCAGAGCTCATGAAAAAAAAAAAGATTCTTTTTTTTTTGATTATGGACATGAAAGACAAACACAGGGAAACATTTTGCACTAAAGCATTTGAGCAAATCAGGCTCCNACACATGAAGGCACAAATTACCTTTTCTTTTGTAAATTGAGATTCTCATACAATTCTTTCAGTTGGGATGTTATCTAAAAACCCCCACCACTGACCCTCAAGCCCAACACTTGGGAAACAGAGTAAATAACTGATCTCAAATCATCAAGCCACTATCTACAGCACAGGCTGTTCAGCTTTCCCCTCACCACCCAACAGGGAAAGGCAAACACCTTCAGAGGGCAGACTGCTCACCCTCACATGAGCAATCCCCTGACAGCAGCATCTCGTCTAAGGGACTGTGGGAAGGAGCCCAGTCAGTCAGCAAATGCTTGACATCCCCCTCTCTGACAGCTGAGGTCAGGCAAGATAAAACCTCTCCCAAGTGAAGACCAAGCCTGATTTCATGACTATCACATCCAACCTACCT
>VYZR01066237.1:23572-45891 GCA_013400675.1 Oxylabes madagascariensis
ATTGAGCAATAACAGGCTATGCCGAAGTTCTTTGGAAAAGGAGGTCTCAGGTTGAACTTAAGTCAACCATGCCACATGAGAAAAAATAATCACCACAGCAGAGCACATCAACAGGAGCACAGGCTGTAATTATGGGACAGTCTTTTCCCCTCAGCTGCAATCCTGCTCCATTTGGAGGTATCTCAGCTGAGGGAGCACCACCTGGTACAAAGCTCAGGGCAGGTCAAAGAGCCTGGCCTGAGGTGCAGAGTCCACAAAGAAGGATGGAGAGACATGTTTCTGTTTATTGGTAATTCTGACTAGTAAAACATTGCTGGAACTCTATTTCACACAGAGGATGAAGGCTTTCATAACCAAAATAGTGTGGCAGAGAGCCCATAATGCTGGGTTTCCCAGTGTCTTTAATAATTTTTCCAATTGTTTCATGAAGCAGCTGAAACTTTTAGTCATTCCCAGCAGTGACCCAGTGGGAGAGTTCAAGAAATGCCTGAACTTTTATTCATTTTGTAAAGTGTCTGAAAATCTTAATACTTTTGCAAAATTACTGCTTTCACAGTATGTGCAATGCTAATGGTAACATTTATTTATTCCTCCACTGCTGCACATCCACCACATTAAAGATGTCCCGTTCCTGTGGGGAGACTTCAGCAAGAGGGGACAAAAAGGAGGCTCAGTCAACACAGTATCTTCACAAATGATGCTGTGGCCCCAGAACAACAGGAATGAAGGGCTGTGCTGGTTTGAAAGCAAANCTCATGGAGAAAGGGGAGGAAGGCAAGTACAATTCTGCATGTGCTGGATGTAGTTTTTATATGGACACCACTCCTCAAAGACAGCAATTTTAACACATGCACT
This sequence comes from Oxylabes madagascariensis, assembly GCA_013400675.1. Taxonomy (NCBI): domain Eukaryota; kingdom Metazoa; phylum Chordata; class Aves; order Passeriformes; family Timaliidae; genus Oxylabes; species Oxylabes madagascariensis. The sequence goes on from VYZR01066237.1 coordinate 24,428, forward strand.
GACTATAGCTCAAGAAGCAAGCGGGTGTAAGAGAAAATGAAGAGCCCAACAAGTGATTATTAAAATACATATTCACATGGGAACATGAGAGTACTAAGCACCCTGAGTAGTTGGTATGTCGCACAGAAAACAAGAGAAATCTTCCATCTGCCAACCTCTTGAGGTTTCACTGGTGTCCTCTCTGCTGATCCTCCTTTCCAGACAACCACTACTTAACTAGTGCCAAGCTCCAGCACAGACCCATCAGGTCTATAAATAGCAAACATTGCACACTCTGCACAGTCCCTTATTAACTTGATGGCATTTTCATGGGACTGAAGAATGTCTCACCCACACACGTTGAGATAAGGACACTTCTGAAAGCAGCCATTAAGGTGCTTGAGCTCAGATGGTGCAATAAACCCTCTGCTGTCTGTGGAACTCCTGTGTGAAAGCTTCAGGTAACATGAAAAATTGCTGCCACAAAATGTAAAGTTGTTTGTCACCATATCAGACAACTGAAGTAGCAAAACACCTTGTAGGATCCAAAATTTCTCAAGTTGAAGCAAGCCTTGATGCTGTTCTGAAATCAAACCTCCAGGTTGTACTTCAATGTGAGAAGCCTGTCATATCTGGCTGAAGCTTTTTGAAAGACATCCAAAACAATCTCACGGGAATTAATTTACTTCTTTTTTTGGTACATGCAGGTAGGGAACCTTGAAAACTCTCTCATGGTGCTTCTCTGGATGTGTCTTCAAATTCTCTCTAGGAACGTGGGTAAAAACAGCAGACATCTCTCCCCTACTGCCTTGAGAACTACCGGTGTCACATTTCAAATCTGCTTCTTAAGCTCTGATTTTCCCAACCCTTATGGACACAAAACATATATTGGTCACTAACATCATTTCAGTCCATTTGCATTACAGGACTGGAAGAAAGACCTTCTTCTGTATTGCTTCAAAGACTGCAAAAATGCACAGGCATTGTTCCGTAAGGCATGACATGATTCTGAATTGATGCCACCTTCCCCATGTGCTTAAATATCAGCAACAGTTTCAAAGCACCCTCGATGTTCTCATACATTTCTGTAGTTCACAGCACCTTCTCAGGGGAGGAGGGAAGAAGCTACAAGCTGTACAACTTGTCCCAAAATAACCCAAACCAATTATGTTGTATGACAAATCTCCATCATCTTTTAATGACCTGACTCACTGCCAGTTGCAATCTGTGGTTGACACAATGCCACACAATCCATTTCTGCTTTTCCTAGGAGTCTTGTTGCAAGCCCAGGCACGTTTCTTACAGTGTTATGTGCACCTTCCCAAGAAAATGATGCCCCCAAATGCTGCTCTGATCTTCACCAGAAGTACAGCAGTTCAACAGGCTTTAATGACTGCTGGAAATGACTAGAAGTATTTTGCATTTCAAACCAACCTAACCTCCAAAGCATTGCATCTTCACAGTTGGGTTTTTACCTTCAAACAAATCTTCAGGCAACACAGTTATGTTTTTAACTAATTCAACTGAATATTAATACTTAAGACTGCTTTCAACAACCAGCCTTGCTCTTTAACTGCTTTATACACTGTTTTACAGATGTTTTTCCTAGTAACTGCTGCTGCTTGGATTTGGAATCATCAGAAATTATCATTAATAAGGCATCACTGTACAGCTTTCCAATATGCAATATGAAGTTGTAATTGTATTTTGGAACACCCAACTAGAACAAACTCTTACAAACACATTGGTTTATCACTTACTATAATGCGCTAATCCTATTCACTCAGATGTTCATCACGCTGCTGAAAAATCAAGCCAAAAGAAACTGTGGCATCAGTTCACTCAGATTAAAACCAGCAATTCCTTCTCATGTTGGCTGTGTCAAGAATGAAAATCATATTTTTATCAGGCCTGTTGCCCTAGTCCCTCCTAATTCCATCAGCTGCACTTGGCAGTGAAATTGTGATAGTTGCAATATTACCATTATCATTAACTGTTTTTGTTTTGGTTTTGTGGTTTGTTATTTTTTTTTTCAAATAGCCTACTTGCCCATGTTTAACATTGATGATTTAGTATGATCTACAAGCAGTGCAGGTCTCTGAATTTCCAAAAGTGATTCACATATTAAGGCAGCAGAAAGATTTAAAGAAGTTGAGAATCAATGGATCTGGCTTTTCTCCATGGAAATAGCTCCTCCAAGCTCTCTACAGGCATGGAAACTCCTGCATGTGCCCAGGAACTATTCTCTCCTTCTGTTAGCTTGTGAAGATATTTACGTTGTGTTAACTGTAGCCTTCCAGTTTAGCTGTGTGTGGTGGAAAACAGATAACCCTCATTTGGTAACAAAAGAAATAATTACTGCATTTATTCATAACACTTCACAGCTCCAACCCTTCTTAAACAAGCATGGATGGTTCCCAAAGAACATGCAAAACAGAAAACACTTTTGCTGTCCAGACAGCTTCTGAAATGCACCCTTAAAGTGTGTTCCACAGCAAGACCCCTGCTTTAAAGGCCTGAGAGCATTCCCAGGGCATTCCCAGGGCTCAGTATTCACCTGCCATACTTACTCCTCCCAGGATGGATTTCACAGCCTCCTCATTGCTGGATACCCCCCAGAGCAGGGTGCACACTGCTGCTCCCATCTCTGTGCAATACTCTGCCTGCTGCAGGAGCTGCTGCTTGGCCTCGTTCAGCTGCTGCCGCAGGTCCAGCTTCTCCTGGAACAGCGTAAGGAAATTTTGGTTGCACTTGACATCTCCCACACCAAGTTTCTAGGCTAAGGGACAGAACAAGAAACACAATCGTGGCCATCTCTGAAATGGAGGGCAACCCAGAGCAGTTGCAGACATGCTTCCTCTCTTCTGAGCTGTCTCTAAGTAGTGCAGGCTGACAGGAACCAGAAACTGTCCCCAAGGTCAAACCAAGTGACCCATCGAGACTGAGTGGCACCTAGAAAAGCCTGATAGGAGACATCTCCCCCTGAGCAAACAGCTCCACGTCTCCTCAAGAGAGAGGGGATTTCAACATCAGGGGCCAGCCTTCCCTGACACCTTCCAAAAGATACAGGAAACATCTTACAGGAGGGGAGGGTTTTGTTTTTCAAAACAGGCTTCTGCTCTAGCCAACATGGAACAGTTGCTGGATAAATACTGCTGTCTCTTCCAATTCTTTTCTGTTGGCATAGTCCTGAGCAAAAGCAAGACAGAGTCCCCAAAAAACACACCTAAGGTTTGAAGTTTGGAAGATCTTCCATTGCAAGAAAGCCGAGGCATCACTGTACATCCATGAGGCTCTGAGCAACCTGATCTGGTGAAAGCTGTCTCTGCCCACAGCAGTGGAATGAGGTAACACAACTCCAAAATCCCTTTCCAACCCAAACTGTTCTGTGACACAATGATTCTATGATCTCTTAAATGAGCTGCTAAGTGGTTAATGCCACAAAGCATAAAGAGAGAACAGATCAACCCTACAGAACCAGAGCACAACTTCCATTTGGCAGTACTTTGTTCTAATCACATGGGAAGCTGGCTGGAAGAACATCATGGAACTGGGCAGGATTCTAGGTTTTACTGGCTTCCAATTAGCTGCCACAGGAGTAGCAAAGCTGCTGCACTTCTCAGTTTAGAGCCAGCACAGACAGCGAGACCAAGGCAGGGATTCTGCAGTCTGAGGATGGGTGGGGGCTCCCAGCTAACTCCAGGTAGGGTGGTATTAGTCATGGCTGCAGGGAAAGACCAAGGCCAGTCCAGAAAAATGATGCTAATTCAAGTATTAAAATAGAGAGAATCACAGATTGCACAATGTCAAAAAACAGAAGGATCTTACTTTGCCCATTTTACAGACATGATATTTTCATATTCACTGCAGAAAACTCCTCAGCTCAGCCTTCCCACTGTGTTTGGCTGTCAGGATGAAGTAAGGGGAAATGAGAAGGAATCTCTTCTATGTCAGTTTTGAAAGCAATTAAACAGAACAAGACTTTCAACCGTGTATTGTCATCAAGACTTTAAGGATCTTGTTGGTTTTGGGGTTCACCTCAATGCTTCATGTTGAGGATTTGTGAAGAATAGAAATGTAAACTCATCTGAAAATTTACACAATATGGTGTCAACCAGTACAGAGCTGTGTGTGCTCTGCCACCAGCTACCTACTGAGCCTCCTGATCACACCCACGAGCCTGATTTGCACTGCTGCTGATGGAACACGCAGGTGAGGATTTGTAAAGTTCAAGTTTAATTTCTCAAGTAGACTTCTGTGTCTATTTACTCTCTGGAGTCTCTCTCACCTATATATGCAAAAGACTGACACTTGCTGATGATTTCATAGGCAGAATCTCCCAGAGAAAGTATCTTATTTCTTAATACTTTGATCATTTTTAAGCAAATCAGCCAAATTCCATCTTTTACATGACTCACTGTCAGGTCTATCAGCTTTTCTGCCACCATGTGCATCCACAAAATGTCCCCAGGCATCTTCCTGCCTAATCCCTATATTCTCCCTGCCTTTTCCACACTGTCCTAGTCTTAGGGAAATGTATCTTTAATACATTTTATTTGCATTTGGATGCTAACACTGAGTAAGACATAAAACCCAGTAATACCAAATCTAGACCCCCAACAAGCATGCAAAGCCAGCAGAAAAAAAGCCAGAATTTTTAATAGATCAAAAGCAACATCAGAACAAAGATATGAGGCAAGGAAAACAAAGTAGTACATGCAAGAGCCAGGAAAATAAACGGAGCCTGCAAAAGCAAATAACCTGGCTGGAAGCAACACTCCTAAGAGCTCACATCAGCCAGCAATTCCTGTGCTATGCAACACCACCATCTTCAGGAAAAGGTCAAGGCACAAGAACACAGCAGTGCCTAAGTATGGAACTGCAGAGACAGACAAAGGAGACATTAGCCAAGAATAACATGTGCACTTCAAGTTCTGTTCAGGTTCAGAAAGCACAGGAATTCCCTCATCAGTGAGACAGCTCTGCACAGGAATTTGGAATGCAAAATGTTGATTTATGACGGCCTCAGAAAAGGACACTGCTCAACCAGAAATTAATTTATCCCATGTTTGTTTCAGTGAATAATTTTCTTCTCCTTCAGAAGATAAATATGTAGAAAATAATTCAGAAACTCTACACAGGGATGCCTAGAACAGAACAGCAACCAAATGAAAAACACCAGAAAAGAGATTAACAGGAACAAAAGTCGCTCATGTACACACACCATCTTGTTGTATCCTGAAGAGCTGAAGGACTCCACATCATCATGAGCACAATCCACAGAAATACACCTTCCTGGCATTTAACAGAACCCAGTCAAACAGCTGCCACACACTGCACAACAGCAAAGACATGAAGAGCTTTGAGCAGAAACACCAAAACAACTGCTCCTAGTAAATTATCCATACTTTTAAGTAAAACTCATCCAAAAGAAATCATAAACCCAAACCACCTGCCCTTTATTTTGTAGTGTTAACAAGAATCATGGGTGGGACTTGCTTCATTGACACCTAAAGCAACAGCATTCAATTTTACAGGGATTTTATCCTGCAACTGAAGATCTCAGTGCACAGCAGAATGAACTCTGTACCTACTGCTGAACTGCAACATCTATCCCAGAAGATATTTATCTGAAATAAGGAATATCCAGATTGACAACCATTCCATCATACCAAACTTCATTCCAGAGTGTCTCATCTATGCAGATGTGCACTGAAAGTACATTTCTGAGCTCTTCATCATTCCTTTCCAAAAATGAAGTAAGTTTTGTGGTTCATCTGTCTTTGTGCAATCCCAAGGCTGGCAAATGCCAGCTGTACAACCCCAACTGCTGACTACTGATGATGGCTCCAAGGAAATGAACTTTTGCAGCAAATAATCACCACTGATTCTCACTGAGACTCATTTGAACCCAAATGGCTTCACAGTCTGAGAAGTCAGTGTCTTTGCTATTCCTTAATTGCTAAGAATCTCCCCTCTCATAATCACTAAATACAATATTGACAAGAGAAGCCCTGAAATTGCTCTTTGATTCTCAGCTGTACATGGCAATTGGATCAATAGGTGCTTTGAGAAAGACTATTAACACTAAACAAAGGTACACAGCTCACAGCAAACCAGGAGAGGCTGCTTTCATTCTGTACATTTCACTGCGTAAACCATCTTTTATTGTCCTCTTGGCAAATATGTTATAGCAATGTTAAATTCACAAGAACCGATTCTGTGAAGGACCTTTTGAGTTCAGCTATGCCACAATCTTCCCAAATACCCAGTATTTTACTTCAACGTGTTAATATGGATATGGATGACTATTTGGGTAGAAATCCCAAATTGGTTTTGAGACTGAGGATTCATTCTTTGACACGAAAACGAAAATTTTATCATTACTGCTTCTGTTATTAAAACTCAAACACACAGATATCAATCTCCTGGCAGCAAATCTACCTTCTTCTCTCTCATGCAATCTGCCTGGGCCGTTTCCAGACGGGCTCTGAAGTGCTCACAATCCATTCTCAGCTGCTCTATTTCCTCCTCCTTTTTCTCCAGGTCTGTGACAGGATAAATCAGACAAAAGAAAGAAGGAACACGTTAAGGTCATCGAGCCTGCATTAAAGCAAAGAGAATCCACCAAGCACAACTTTACTGAGGAGCTTCAGTTTGCTGTGCGAGATCACCACCCCGTGGCTAAACGGGAATCTCACAGTTTGCTGCGTGGCAATAGCTCTGAGAAAGCAAACCAACACCTCTGATTTAAAAGAATCACATTTAGCTCTTAAATACTGAGGGTTGAGAAGATTTTTAAAAATTTTCTCAGTTTTCTACTTTGTTTTCATGTTGGTTTCCATGAAAACTCCGTGAGTGAAATTTCACCCAAGTCAGTGACTATATTAAAAACATAAGAAAATACCAACACTAGTCAAAAGTGAGTGTTTCAATCTACAATTTACGACTTCCATGGATAGCAAGAACGAAAAGCAACTATTCCAAATATTTTAGAATAATATTCATAAAGTAGTATAAGCAACCTGGACTAGTGAAAGCTGTGCCTGCCCATGGCAATGGAGTTGGAACTTGATGATCTTTAAGATCCCTTCCAATCTAACACATGCTGTGATTCTATGATTACAAACTATTTAAACATTATGTCAGTTACAAGCAAATTTTATGATTCCCTTATAAAATTAATTTCTGATGTTATTGAATTTCTGATGTTATCAGAAATTCATTTTAATTTAGGCACTTTATTTTAGTGAGCACAAATCAAGTTAAAAATATTCCATTTCACCAGCATGATGCCCGTTTAAAAAAATTCTCTTTGAAGGACAGTTTGAACAACAGCTGTGTATTGCATTTTACTTTAAAAAACTACAGTCTTGGATGCTTAGTATTTACACTGAAAAAAGGAAACATGTTTAAGTAATTCCAAAAAGTAAAATCCAAACAGCATCTACTGTAACCTTGGTTAGTTTAAAAAAAATAAATTACATCCCACTACAAATACCATACCCTTGAACATGACAGTCTGGTCTATGGCTTAGCACATTTGAAATACTTCCCCAAACATGTGACAGTATTTTTAATGTAATTACCAAAAAATCTTATCAAATTCTATCATAAAAAGACAACATCATTAAAAATTATCCAAATATGTTCTTATTAAACAAAGAACTTGGCTTCTGGCATTCTATTTAGTAATTCTACATGATTTGAAGAGAAATATCTTCCTGTTTTGGTCCTAACTGACAAATTTATCATCTTAAATATACACACATTGCTTTGAGTAGCCTGTATAAAAGGAGAAAAGCTGTTTGTGGCTGATTTATCTGAAGAGATAGAACATATTTCCACTCAGTCCTTGTGTGATTCCAAGACAGCAACACTTTTTTAGGGGAAAACAAAGAGGCAAGGCAAGGGTTCACTGCTGAGAAACATGTCTGTGCCAGGACATCCTCTCTCAGCAACTCGTTTCTTTTCAACCTGCAGTCCAAAGGAAAATAATGAAGGGAAAAATGGATTAACTGAGTTTTTGAGGATAACTCTGGTTAGTGGCAAACTTCCCTTCTGTCAAGTGGGGAAAATTCAGTCTCATGCACTTCTGACTATTGAGGGTGTGAGTCTTAGATGTCGTGAGCAGGAGCAGAACATGCTCTGCTTACCTACAGCAGGCCAAGAACCTGTTCAGCCTTGCCAGGTCAACTCATCCAGTGAAAATCTCTGTCCCTGGAAGGGAACAAGCTCTCAAGAAAGAGAAGAATCACTTCCAGCCTTTGAGAGCATGGATCCAACCTGAACCCAGCCAGCAGACACACAAAGGTGCCACATCCTTCACCAGCAAACTTCAAAGGTCCTGGAACCAAACCTGAGCCAGGAGAATAATATTGACTGCTGAGTATTAACACAATGCAACCTGGACTTTTTAAAGAGCTTCAGATAGAAGAAGGATGTGTCAACATCCTCAAAGGTATCACAACGTTTTATGTAGAAGGGAAAAAGAAGGACAATAGTGGAAGCTGCTGAAAAGAGACTTACTTCTAGTTGCTCCTCATTTGTGGAAACTCCCCTGCTATGCCCAGTCAGCCCTCCCAGCTGTGCCTTTGCTCTGAAGAGAAAGAAGCTGCTTTCACTACCAACTTCGGTGAGCAAAAAAAAAAATTGAAATGGCACCTTCACACAAAGAAGAAATATGTAACTCCACCAGTGCAGTGGGAAATCAGACTCTGGGAAGAAGTGACACTTGCTCCCAAGATAGAGACTCAAAAGCAGAATAAGACCCTGGGCACAGAAAAGAAGGCCCCCATTTCAGATGTGAGGTAGACTCATTCTCATCCACAGGAAGTTATAGGTCATACCAGGAGATTAGACCAGAGATCTAATCTCAAAGCTCCGGGAGGTGGAGAACTGAGTACAATAGGGATGAATGCCAACAAGTGATGGAATTCCAATTCTACTGATCCAAATGCTACATCAGTGTTAAATGCTATTTTTAACACTTCCCAAGTGGAGCGAGTTCCACTACACATATCCATAATAATACAGAAGAATTGCTGGAGCTGTATTTCTAAAACTCCTGGAGCCAAGCACTCTTCCTGAGAAGGGTAATAAAAACAAAACAGAACCCTCTTTTTGAAATTAACGATTACCCTGGCAAAAATCTTAATGAAGACCCTGACAGCAGCCTGAAAAGTAGGTGTTGGCTGCACTGAGCATTGCCAGCTCAGGTCTCAGACATCACCCCAGGAAAGCCACAGCAAATGGGTGTTTGGGTGTTCTATTGACCCACACACACCAGAGAAACGTGCAAAGATCTCAAGGTTTCTCAAAGCTGTTCAAGACTCCATCAGTCTCACAACTGAAGGGGCCAGGGGTGTTGAAAGTCTCTGACTGTAATCTGCACTTCTTGAGGAGCAGGAGACTCTGCTGCCCCGACACACTTCAACAGCACCCAGAAAACTGCAACAGCTGATAGAAATCTGGACATGTACAAATCAGACATTAGGCTTCTGTAAGAACAACATGAAAAAACATCTCTAGGAGCTGCCAGGACTCCTGTGAGCTTCATATGCCACACCAAGAGGCTGAATGTAGCAAACAGCACCATTCTGAGAGTGAGGGCTGCCTGTGTCCTTGTGATGCCCAGCCTTTAGTGCCTTGTATGCTCCAAAGCCTTTCAGCCTACCTTGTTTCATGCTGCAGAGGTAGGAGAAGACTGGAGCAGCAAAAATCTCCACTTGACTTGTCCAGCTGTAGACACGATGGCCAGAGCCTGAATTAATATTCAAATGACCTCATCATTGACCTGTAAGAGAAATCTCCACTGTGGAGAAAGACTCAAGAGAATTCAAAGGCTGACTCAGCTTCAGGTCCTGCCCCAGAAGACCCAGAGAATGCTGGGCAGCCAGCAGAACATTTCAAGGAGTCTTAAAATCCCCATGTTGATGCCATGAGCCTGCTCTGGGTGGCCCCGACAGTGCCTCCTTGATGCCTGGCACAAGGAACGTAAGAAGGATCAGTGAGAGGAATCTCAAGACAAATAGGCAAAAACTAATTGAGGAACTTGAACACTTAATGCAACTGGAAACAGTCCCTGATGCCTTGCAACAGCATAAAGAGAACACTTCCAGATCCTATCCACTGCTTGTGACACGGAAGAATCTTCCCCAGGAGTGGGTCACTGAGGCAGCTGGAAGCTCTGCCCAATATATAGCACTGTCAGGCCTTGAGGCCCTATCTTGCTCTTCCTTAGCTGGCTGTTGCAAATTAAATTTCCCATTTATGACTTGATATGCTGGAATAGACACACTCTCTGCAATCTGTCTCAGTGCTTGTTCCATTTTCTTTCCAGGCAAACCCAAATCCAGGTAAATTGTACAGCTGCAGCTGAGCTACAGGCTGGGGATGGAGCTGACTCCTAGCTGGCCCTGATGGCACGCTGGGAGTGGGGTCGTTTTTGCAAAAAATAATGCACAGAGAAACCCAACATTGAAAAACTGGACTTCGGGGACAGTAGTAAAAAGACTTTTATTACAGAATATTTTTTTTTTTTTTTTAGTAAAGCACGCAAGCTAAAAACCAAGACAGGCCAAATACAAGATTAAATCATTCTTCCTTCAAATTTTTACCCACTGCTATTTACCATTATTTTGTTGGAGGTTTTTTCTTCTGTGCAAAGTGACCTTTTGAAAAACAAAATGCTTTTGCCTTTTCTCAAAGGGAAAACATTTTTTCTTCCTCATATAGCTTCCCTATATATGTTTTTATCCACAGTAAAATATTTTTAAAGATTAATTTGACATGTCTGATTATTCTTAAGGCAGCCTGCAATTTTCTTCACTACACACACATTAATTTACTGAAGCAGTCACTGAACAACACAGTTTAATCTGGAATAGCTCCACAAACTCTACAACTATTTCTGGGGCACAACAGTTTGTTCTACGCAGTTCTGGCAGAAACTGCAAGAGCTTGTAAGATGGTGCTACTCACTTGATTCAATAGCATCCAGCTTCTGGAATGTCCCCAAGATATCTCCATTTACTATTTTGGGTAAGAAATCCCGCAGTTGCATAACTTCAGTTGTCAGCCTTTCCAAGTCCCTCCTTCTAACTTTTACAAATTCCTCTTTGGTCTCAGCCTTCTGAAATAAAACAGCAAAGCAAAACAAAAACAAACAAACCAACAACCAACCAAAGCCACTGTTACAGTCCTGTAGCACTTTTCTGTTTCAATTTCTTTTCTTGGACAGAAATATTCCTCTCTATGACATCATTTCAGAATTCTCTAACTTTTTAAAGAGAACTATTCAGCAATCAAACCCAAAAGTCTCGGAGGTTGACCCTTTGACTGTCATGTTAATTTTTGCCACTGTGGCCTAAATAGTATTACCTCTCTGCATGTGTTTCTTCACCCAGAATGTGTGCAGTGCATCTGAGAACACTGTAAAAATTAACACATTTTAAAATGTGAGCAGCATGCACCAAGCTGTTGTTTCATGGCTGTCGTAAAGGATACGATTACTCAGCTTTTTAATTAATTCAAACATTTGCAATATCCTCAGTCCTAAATTACAACAACTCTTTTGGAAGAAACTGTACAGTTTTCAAACCAATTTATCTCTTGTGAAGAGCCAATATTATTTGCAGCCATCTGCAACCTAATCTCATGTAAAGAATTTAATCCTGAGGTAAGAGAGAAATGTTTACTAGCTTCCTCTCCTGCCAAACTATAGCTATAGAATAATTTTCATTCAGTATTCTAGCAGAATGTGTGTTAATTTTAAAATTACAGAGCAATTTCTGCACAAAAAAACCCATAAAATCCAATTTCTGATGCACATACATGTGCACTCTGCTGGATGTTAAAAAGGCTGATACACACACACCAACAAAAAGAAAGTTTTACCATGTTTTGACTAAAACATCAATCACTTAATATGCTTTCAGAAAGCAAAATTATATCTTAGTACAGCTTTGCATTGCACTGAGAACAGTGCTGACAAAATGAGATTTTTTATGTATCACATCTTATTCCACAGGGAAGAGGCTAACAAACCAAAATCTCATCTCCTACAGGTTCTAAATGTGCCATCCTCACAGTCCTCTCAAGAGCAGACACATGAGACAAATGGAAGTCATCCTCTTCAACCATTCCCTACAATTCTTTCTGCTTCCCCTCAGATCAAACATTTCCTTTCAGTTTTGGTTCCTACTCTATTTCTTTCCCAGCTGGCTTTCAAATCCTGAGAGTTTTGGAACAGGTCAGTCCCAGCTCTGCAGGTTCAGAGCTCTAATGAAGGAACGGAAGAAAGATTTTGCTTTAATTTGAACTGTAAGTTCTAAGTTGCATCTAGGAAGTGCTTATGGCAAGGTGCATAAGGCCAGGTAGCACCACACGATGTCACTCCAGGAAAATTCCACTCATCCAGGTCTCAAGAAAGCATGGCACAATTACATGGGAAGAGGAGTCTTTAGAGGAAAGACATCTGCATGTCAGCAACCATGAATGAGAGAGAGAATTCAGTACTGCTCAGACTTACAGAGCAAAATATGGCACATAAAAATAGCTCTGTTCACTAGCAGAAGCTGACTTCAAATAAAACACGCTGTGAATCACTGGTGTTGAGATATGAAATATGGAATAAGGAGAAAATTCTCATTTGTAGTTCCCACTGTAAGCATGGGTCTGTAGTTCCCACTGTAAGCATGGGTCTTTGCAGTACTGCTGTACAGTAGACAAGTTTTATTTTCTCTGTTTACGAAGCTTCTCCACACCTCTCTGCTCTACAAGGGTATGTTAAAGGCAAACACAGACAGGGGAGAACAGGAGTTTTCTGTCCAAGTCCTTACAGTACCAGCAGGCGCCTGGAGGTAGGAAATTTGACTTCACCTTGTTTCACGGGGGTCAAGTCACCCAGTCAGGCAGCTGAGCTCCTGTCCCGCCCGGTGTGAGCCCAGAGAAGGGAATCCCCCTTCCCTGCCAGCCGGGGGGCACGAACAGGGCACAGCTCCCAGCTGGCCACGGACCCCAGCACGGAATCACCGCCAGCCCCTTCCCCGCTCACTCCCCACCAGCCCAGGGCGCCTCTGGCACCGCTCCACAGCCCCCACCACGCTCCCCTCCGCCTGCGGCCCCGCCGCCCCCTCAGGGCCCCGTGAGGCCCAGGACCACCGCGCAAACCCCCGCTGCCTCTGCTCCTCGGGGCACCCGCGCCCGCATGGACCCGCGGGCCGGGCCCGACCTCAGAGCCAACCTCAGAGCCGGCCCCGGGCCGCTGGCGATACCTGCGCGTCGCCAGCGAGGCCGGCGCTGCGCCACATCGCGACAGCAGCGACAGCCGCGACAGCGGAGGCGGGCGGGACAGGGAGGGCGGGAAAGAACCAGCTGTGGCCACGCCCCCGATGTGGCCACGCCCCCGATGTGGCCACGCCCGCTCCGATTGGGTGGGCTCGCCCGGGGCGTGGTCTGAGTGGTCAGGCTCCGCCCCCAGCCCTGCCCACAGCGGTCCCAGCACAGCACCGGGATAACGCCGGGACAATACCGGGACAGCACCGGGAAAACACCGGGATAACACTGAGACAACACCGCGACAACACCGGGAGAACACCGTGACAATGCCGGGACAATACCGGGCACGGCCAGAGCAGGACCGAGGCCAGTGGTGTGAGGTTCAACAAGGCCAAGGGCCGGGTCCTGCACTTGGTCACAACAATCCCCTGCAGCCCCAGGTTGGGGAGAGAGAGCCTGTAAAGCTGTCCAGAGGAAAAGGACCTGGGCTGGTGGTCAGCAGAGGCTGGACATGAGCCAGGTGTGCCCAGGTGGCCAAGAAGGCCAATGGCAGCTGGCTTGTGCCAGCAGTAGTGCGGCCAGCGGGACCAGGACAATGATTACGCCTCTGCACTGGGCACAGGTGAGGCCACACCTCGGGTGCTGTGTCCCGTTCTGGGCCCCTCGATTCAGGAAGGATGCGGTCTGGTTGACAGGGTGGTGATCGGTCACCGAACGGGACTCGATGATCTCAGAGCTTCTTTTCCAGCCTCAATGCCTCCGTGCCCTGCGGGGCGTCCGGCCCGGTGGAGAGCCCCGGGGGCCGGAGCCCGCCCCGCCGGTGCCGCTGAGCCCCGAACCCGGCGATTCCCGCACATCCATCCCGCTCCCGCCCCGCCTTCCCGCGGTGACGGCAGAGCCCGGCGTCCGTGACGGCATCAGGCGGGGCCCGCAGCGGGCAGGCCGGGCCGGGAGCGGGGCAGGAGCGGGCCGGGCCGGGCCATGGCTCCCGCGGCCGTGCAGCCGCCCGAGGTGCAGTTCGCGCAGCGCTTGGCCGCCAACGAGAAGCGCATCCGAGACCGCGCCCTCAAAAAGCTGCGGGGATACATCGGCCTGCGGACCCAGCGCCCCGCCGGTACGGACCGGGGCGGCCCGGGGGATGGACCGGGACAGGGACCGGGAACGGGACAGGGTCGGGAACGGGGACAGGGACGGGGACAGGTCCCGGCGCCGTGGCGTGGGGAGCAGCGGCCCCGGCGGGCGGGCGGCATGGAGAGGGAAGGAAGCAGCACCACGTGTGCGCCCTGAGCCCGGCACGCCTCCTCGGGGCTTCTTCTCGGGCTGATTTTTTTTTTCTTTTTTTTTCTTTTTTTTTTCCTTTTTGCCTTTATTTTTAAATTTATTTATTTATTTTATTTATTTATTGTTGCTGTTAGGCATGTATTTCACCGTGTATCCGCACATATTGCCCCGGTGCTGCCCCCGGGAGCCGAGGGACTCGCGGGTCCGGGCTCGGGAAGTGACTCCGGGCACCGGAGGGGCTCGGGAAGAAGGGTCAGCTTGCATCCAGGGAGGGTCTTGCTGGCAGCATTAACAAAGCCGGGATTGGAGCAGGATGGCTCGTGTGCTCTGGTTCCCAAAGAACAGGGTGTAAAGTGGTCCAGGCTGGAAACCTCCCGGTGTACGCACCATGAAGTTTTATTTTCTGTTGTTTGTGAGGTGATGTCTGTTTCTGTGACTGATAGTCAGGAGCATCGGAGGGAATCGAGGAAAGCCAAGTTATGTTTCAGCGCTTGTGTAACTGCAGCCGATTCTGTATAACCCATTTGGGTTACCTGTTACCTCCACTTCGTGGTATCAAAAGCTTTTTTCCTTCATTTTTCCAAAAATTCTACTTGGAGCTTTATATCGGCACTTTAGAACTAAGAGTTCAGTGGTGTCCCTGGAGTCTGTTTGAGGCTGGCAAAGCCAGTCTGAAGCTTCTGCACCTGAAAGTCCCCCATGAGCACAGTTTCCACATGGATGTGTGTTATTCCTATACCTGATACTATATATAATATATACAATGTACTCTATAATCTATATTTTATGTTTATATAAAACAAATTTTATAAGCTGTTTTATACGTTATTTTATTACCATATATTTTAATTATATACTATTGCATATTACATCTATATTTTATATATTAGTGTAAATTATATATATGGCTTTGGGGAACCAGCCTAGAGCTGACCCCAAGAGCTAAACTGCAGCTGGAGTGCTGATTAGGCCTCAGTGAATTCCTTGAAAAGACTGTAGAATGAATATTGTTTCTCATCTTCCCAAGTAGTATTTGACCCATTAGCCATGTCTGACAGAGGGAAGGACATCTAGAACAGCCTTACAGGGTCAGGCCAGGGAACCAAACAGTCATTATCCTATTCCAGTTAACATAGATTTAGGGATTGCTTGGGGACTAGGACGGTGTACATCATGTACCTCCCAAGTACTTTCTATTTTTTTAGCACTGGAGGCTTTCTGAGGGGGACTCTGCATTCAGTAGTGCTCTGTGCATCTCAGTGCAAAGTGCAGATTCCTTGCAGTTTGTGGAAGCAGGCACAAGGAGGACAGGAGTGCCCATAACTGAGGGAAAAGGCTGCAGGTTCAGGCACTGCTTAAGACATCATGAAACCATCACAGGGAAATTGCTCAGTTGGGCTGTGAACCTTTTTGCATGTTAAAATCAGCACACCGTGGAATGCAAATGAGTGGGAAACAAGGGTGACTAATTTCCAGAGCTCTTAGATTGACTTGCTGCTGGGTGCTATCCAAACTGGTGATATTGAAACAAAGATTGACTTCTTTGGGCTTGGAGGAAAAGCATGTTCAGGAGAGAGAGGTTTTTTTTTTTAAGTTATTTATTAATTAGCAGCCTTGTACCCATCCAGTGTTCTGAGAGGGATGAGGCTCCCACATCAGGCAACCCAGGTAAGATGCCCTGACCTGAGGAGTTGAGAATGTGCTTTTGGAAGAAATGCTGGAGTTCCCCTGATGTTCAGGGCTGTCAGGTGTTTTATAGGTAGACAGGACTGCTCTGTGTGGTCTGTGCTAAGGCTGAGCATCTTCAGAGGGCCAGAGCTCTTAATTTTCAGCAAGAAGTTAAACTCTGTGGAAGGCATTTAACTACCAAATGAATTGATGAAAGAACAGTAAACAGAAATAACTTCTAGAAAAAGAGGGAAGATTGCTGGAGGGTTTCCTGTCTGACAGAGCTGCACTTACCTCGGCCTGGATCTGTAAAGGATTTATGTATTTCCCACTGAAATGTGCCTGTGTGGATCTGGTCCATTGCAATTATCTAGAATAGGAAAAATTATAACAAATTCAATGATAGCAGTGTCAAAGCAGCCTAACTCCCAAACAGAAATGCTGACAAGGCTTGCAATAAAGTACCTGTGAGTGATTGTAAAGTGTTAATCCCAGCTCCCACAATACATAGAACAGAGTTACTATGTAGGGACAGTTAAAATTCAAGCCCTAAAGCCAAAATCTTTCTCAGGATAGCTTTAAGGTATAGAAGGCCTTCAGTTCTGGGCACTGTGGTTGCTAATACAATGCATTCAGGTTTTGAAATAACCTTACTTTAATGGTTATTATTTGCCAGCTGTGGCTGGAGACAGCACATAAAGTTGAAAAACAGAAAACACAATCTTGAAACTACTCTTTTGAGCCACTGGGATAAGAAAATTGCTCTAATTTTTGGTCAGAGTCTTATGTCAAATGGACACTTATGCCTGGGACACTTTAAAAAGCCCTGTGTGTATGAAAAGCCACCCCATGAAAGTCTGTGTTTTCTTCCCTCAGAGCACAGGAACAGGCTGTCCAGGACAGTGGTGGAGTCAATGTCCCTGGAGGGATTTAAAAGATGTGTAGATGTGGCAACTGGGGACATGGGTTAGTGGTGGCCTTGGCAGTGATTATCTGAGAGGTCTTTTCCAACCTGAATAATTCCGTGGTTCAATTCTGTGAACCCCTGAGCCACATTTATAGGTGATGCCTCTGTAGGGTTAATGCTGCCTGTGAGGTTAAAACTGCTTCTTACCACCCAGTATGTCACATATAATTCCCTTAAGAAATGTTACTAATTTTAATATTTCAATTAATATTAAATCAGTGAAGCAAATTGTTTCATATTTTATCGTAACAGTACTGTCAACTCTAAGTTAAATTTATAATTAATGCTTAATATTACTGGACACATTGCTTCCTACAGAACAATTTGCATATTTCCTTCCTTCCTTCCTTTTTAAGCGAGCAGGACTAACGTGTTTGCAGGTGTTTTTGTCTGAGTGATAATTGCTTTCAAATGACTTGGTCCAAGGAGAAGGTGCACAATTTAGATCTTGCACTGGGTCTCAGGCTTTTTGACTGGCAGACCCCTGAGACAGGGATCTTTTTGGAGCAAATTTGAGCTTACTGAAGATTATGACCTTTTCAAAGTGATGTTTCATGAGATTGCTTGGGAGTATTTAATAGGCCATAGTTTGAAAATAGCTGTAGTAGGTCACTGTAGCTGCCTTGCAACAATGTACTGTTATAATTTAACTTCACGGAAATTTAGATGATGTAATAAAAAATCCAGTTCTTGAGCAGGTATTAGTGACTTTCCATGTAGTACTTTACTTCTGGAATGCGAAAATATTTTTTGTTAAAATTCAGGTGTTACTACATCCCAAGACTAACTGTATCAGACATACTTTTGTTATAGGTGCTCAGGCTCTTTGACTATAAAGTTTAATGTAGAAATAAATGTGTTGATTTCCAGAAGTTTATTCTATCAAAACAAACGCCTAGTAACGAGTAAAACTATTGGTAAAGTGACACTTCTGTTAAAACAACAAAATAAAAAGTGTCATGTCTCACTATTTCTGATACTCTCATTAAAAAATTCTTTCAGACTTGGTGTTATAAATATGCCAGAGACATTTATCAGAATTATCTTGGTATTCATCTTACCTGGGATTGGTTTGAAATCTTTGTTGTTTCAGTAGAAGGTAGAAACTTACAGTCACTGAATCACTGTTCTATGCCAAATTGCCTTCCAATTAATGTGCTTACAGTAGGAGCCCAGAGAAAATAGCAAAAACAAAGCGGGGAGCAGAGGGAACTGCATGAAAATATTTTGGTGGAAATGTGTGGGTTTTTTCCTTTCATTCAGACTTGTTCTGTACCGTAGGTGGCTTCAGTCAGGAAGAACTGCTGAAAATATGGAAGGGCCTTTTCTATTGTATGTGGATGCAGGATAAACCTCTGCTTCAGGTATAGTAACTGGGTTTGTATTGGCTTGAGGGAGCCCCTCCAAAATACACTCTAGGGACATACTAATTTAGAATGGGGAGAATTATCTTTTTTTTTTTTTTTTTTTTTTTTTTCCCTTTCCATGCAGCCCTTTTGTGGCACGTGCACAAGAGGTGACTGTAACTCGGTGATCTGAACATGAACAGATCATCTTTGGAGCCTCCTTCTGAGGGGCAGGTGTAGCTGTTTACCTTTCAGAAGGAGAGCTAAAATAGATGCCTCATGAAATGTTGATTTTGTGTAACTAAAGCAGTAACAGCAGGTTGCCCTTAACTGCAGCTACAACATTTGTGCAGATTTTGGTGTGAAAGTTCCACACTTCCTTTTCCTTTGTTCAGTAGCACTCCCTCTACTACCAACTTTGTCCCTGCTGCATATTTTTTTCAACTTCTACTAGTTTGTCTCCTCACTTTCCAAAGATACTGGTTTTGGAGTACCAACTCTGTGTAACCCAAATTTTCAAATCACTTGTCTGCATGAACAAGGTTTATCTCACATGTAGCTCACGCCCCTCCACAGAGACCTATATGAGAGCAGTGCCCTGAAAGTTTTGCATCATTTAATAATTCAAATACATGGGGTTCTTCTCCTCCTAATTTAATTTTGTCTGCTGCCAGAAAGATGATTAGTGCAGAGATCTGGTAAAATGAATGGGTTTTGATACCCTTAAAACTTCTCTTCCAGCTGACCTAGTCCCAGTGCAAGGATAACTGCAGTACTAAAGCAGCTGTTGAAAGAATGTTTTTCATTTTGAGACATGTTTCATGAAATTCATATTTCTTGCTGTTCGCTGGTCGTGTTTAGTGAGAAGACCAAACTCTAACACATGCTACACTAATTATATTTATTTACTTTTAGGAGGAACTTGCAGCCAATATCTCACAGCTTATCCACGTGTTTCAGAACACAGAAGCTCGTAAGTACTATTTAATTACCTAATGCTTTGTAGGGTACTTCCCTGTTTGGTGATTCCACTATCACAGTGCCAGAATAAAGACAGACAGATAGAGGGGCTGTTTTGGTGCTTTTTTCTTTCCTTTTTGTCCATCTGGTCTGTGTGATTGCATTAAGGGAGGCATGAGCTGCAGGTTTTTTCTGCCTGTTGCAGGAGAAGAGTTGTGTCTTCAGTGTGATACAGGTGAGATTTCTCAGGACAGGTAGCAAAACAAACTTGTCCCCTTACTTCTCCATTCTGCATAGACTGTTCTGTGTAATTCCTGCTCTTGTTTCATGAGCTGTTAAGCCCCTGGTATTCAAAATGCTTATGAAATGGAGTACTCAGTCAATGCCAAAAATACATGAGTAGAAATAGGTGCAGAATAGATATTTTGCTCAAACTTGTGTGTATATTACACAAAATAGATACAAATCGGTCCTTGTAATTAAACTTGTTTTTAAAAGTAGCTGTGTGCCTTTTCTTGTATTGTTCTCAAGTTTAATTGATTCTTGTACCAGTATCAAGCCTGTCTTCCCACAGCTGTGTCCCTGTCACTAGGAGAGTCCTAGGGAACTGCCTCCCTTTCTTGAGATTCTTTCAGATGAGCAGATGAGCCCTCTGTGCCAGACATGCAGGTGTTTTTCCTTGCTCCCTTGCAGGACACCTGTTCATCCAGACATTTTGGCAGACGATGAACCGGGAATGGAGCGGGATTGACAATCTGCGTCTGGACAAGTACTACATGGTGATTATCCCTCTCTGGGTGGTGTTTTCTCCTGGAAAATGGGTGGTGCTGGTGTGCTGGAAGGCAGCTTTGTCTGCACATGCACTGGTGTATATTGTAAGGGAGGACAATATATCATCTTCTTGACTGCATTGCGAGAGATGTTCGTTTTAAAGGCTTTCACTCACCACTGGGTGAATCTAAAAGCCAGTACAGTTTATATCATGCTCAAGGGCTTTCCCCTCTAACACAGGTGATTTTTCTCATTGGTTTCTATACTGGAATATAAATACTGTCTCAAAGGACACTGTATCAACATCAGTTCACACAGAACACAGATTTCACACAGAATCACCGGGTTGGAAGAGACCTTCAAGATCATTGAGTCCAAGCCATGCCCTAACACCTCAACTAAACCATGGCACCGAGTGCCACATCCAGTCTTTTTTTAAACACATCCAGAGATGGTGACTCCACCACCTCCCTGGGCAGACCATTCCAGTACTTTGTTATTCTTTCAGTGAAAAACTTTTTCCTAATATCCAACCTCTGTTTCCCCTGGCGCAGCTTAAGATTGTGTCCTCTTGTTCTGTCAGTTGCTGCCTGGTGAGTTGTTAGATCAGACTGTTTCAACACTCTTTTATGACTCTGCACTAGAGCCTCAACTTTCCACTAGTAAAGTATCACTGTACGACATTCAGTAGTCAGAATTCTTTCTATAGGAAACAGCATATTAAAACAGGAACTAAAATCCTAGAAAGCATACCTTTGTAAAGAACAAAATCCCATTATCTTCTTCTTTGAAAGAAGTTAATTGCAGGTACATTCACTGGTGGTTTTTCTTTCCCAATATTAGCAGATATAAGTTATTTCAGTAAGTGAAGTGTTTTGAGCCAATTGAATGTGGCTGTTTTATATGTGACTGTCTCTTAGTGCAGTTTTCAAGCAAATTAAATTATTATTGCTACCATCTGTCCCATATTGTTGTGTCTAGTTTAAGCTGTGTCTTCTTAGATTAAGGCAGCAGTTAATGAAGAAGTCAGGGCTGTGAGTCAAGAGAAGGCTGTAGAGTAGAAATGATCATGGATTTTTTTGTGCTTAGCATATGAAAATTGTCTTTTTTGCTTCACAGCACCCTTCTGTTGCATTACATGATAGACAATCTGTCAAAACGTTGATGTGAGGCAGCTTCCACTTTGTGCTATAGAGGTTTACCAAGAAATC
>VYZR01066239.1:20481-32070 GCA_013400675.1 Oxylabes madagascariensis
AATTACTGTAAATATTTTAAAATAATCCTCCTGCAGGATATTCCAAGTTCTCCTTTGTTACGTGAAAGAATATGCTTGGGAATGCTCTGTCCAATTCATATATGTAAATTCTCAATCCTCCTTTTATCTCCATGCTGTTGTGAAGAGAATTATTCCATAGTCACCACAATTATTTTCTAAGAACCTCTCTGAAATCTAAAGCATTACCAAGAATGAAAACTTTAAATGTGTTATTTCCACGCAATCTGTTTGACAGAAGAAATTTTGTTTTACCTGTCAAGAACCAAGTGGATATTTTGTAAGCCAGAACCATTAGCAATAGGCTCAAAGACCTTTGAATTATGGTTTTGGAAAGTAAAGACAAGGGAGCCTTTTGAAATGGACACAGAGACCCATCTGGTCTGTGTTTCTGCACCAACTATAAAACACTTGAAAGAAGATGTATCAAGTAGATGTCTACTCCTCCCAGTCCTTGGTCTTTGTAATCAGGTGAACACCATGCTTACCTGCAACCAGCTTACACAATATAACAATTCACAGAAACACAAGACAAAACGCTGCTGTAAATTTGAACAGCTACAGAGGATTAGGAAGCAATGAGTACTAAGCAGTAAACAAGCACAGAGTCAAGGGCAACCAGCTTGTAATAGCACATTTGCATCTTCTGATACATACACGTACCTGTGCCCTTAACCAGACAACTTGGTTCCAAGTTCCACAGAAAAAAAAAAAAAAACCCAAAAAAACCCAGCCTACAAATTAGAACGCAGATTAAAAATATATCAAGATTTAATTTCCTTGTTACTTTAGGACTATAACAATTTGGATTGATCTACAAAATAATGTTTAGAACTAGGACACGACCAATACTAAACAATGAATTATATGTTTTGTTAAAGACTGATTTGGTCACTACAATCAAAGGTCTAGAAAGTACAGTTTTAGTTGTATAATTTCAGCATCTTTTACCTGATGTCTTCGTTTTCCCATCATCTATACCAGAAGCCAAACTTTCCATCATGTCAGCTTTTCTCTTATGATATTCAAAGGGCTGCATCCTTCCTCTATCAACTTCTCTTTCCATATTCTTTAGAAATTGCTGCTTGAAGCCACCAGAATTATCCAAGCCATACTGTCTCTGTTAGGGATGGAATGTGCATGATTTAAATCACATTTTTAAAATTCATCTTTTGTCCATGCAGTTTCTCAAAATCACTACCAGCAACTTCGAAAAATTGTGAGACATAAAAACTTTAGAATTACAATTATTTTAGAACTGAAGACCAAGCTTCATTCCTGAATATGAACGTGGGACTAGGAAAGCCACACCTGGAAGAGCAGACACATCCCTCCACTCCCTCTTGGCAGAGCCATTGGCACAGAGGCAGTCTGGCAAGGAGGTAGTGAGAGTGGGAAGTGAGTTACCAGGGCTGTGAGATGGGAGGCAGAGGGAAGCAGGACCTGGAGCAGGTGATGGTATTCCAGTAAAGGACAGCCAGGATGCTCAGAGCCTTAGGCACTCTGGCAGGGAATATGCTCCAGGCTGCACTGCAAGACAGAGCACTAGAACTGGCTGAAGCACAGGCAGCAGGTGTGCTGGGAGAGTAGAACAGCAAGCACAGGGAGCAGCCAGCTCCATCCTGAGCCAGCACCACTCAAAGCAGTAAAGCCAAGTAGCCCAAGGCTCCCATGTCCAGCACTCTGCCAGGATCAGCATTGCCAAGAGACTGAATCTGCTTGCAACCCATCCCTGCACCATTATCTCAACACAGACTGTGTGGCTTGCACAGTCCAACCTGGTAAGACCATTCCAGGACATTGCAGTTCCAAGATACTCAGCTTCTAAAGGCACAACTGGTTTTAAGTTTACCATTTAAAAACAAGAGTGTACCTGCAGCTTTTTAAATTCTTCCCTCTCTCGCTTCTCTTCCTCTGATCTCTGCCGTTCATCTTCTTCATTTTGGAGTTGCTGAGCCAGTTCTAGATCTCTAATGTTTCCACCTACCCCAAAACAACATTCCAAAGTGAGGGGAGTTGGTCAGGACATCACTAATGCTTTGACAGATCATTTGTTTAATTTTTAGAGATTCCTTTCTAAGCAGACATACGTAAACACAATTGGGCATTAATTTTAGGAGATGCACCCCACATTATTTTCAGCTATTAGCAACAAATGCTGAACAGGACTGACAACATTCAGTCTACCAAGACTCAGACTCTTGACTTGGACAAAGTTTATGCAGTTACTGGAGCAATTACCTGGCAAATAATGCATGTACCTGTACCACTGAGAAGACAGCTTTTGTTTACTGTGTTTCACTTCACTGTTAGCAAGAAGTCACAGTTCCTTTAATACCACTTATTAGCATCTAAGACCATTGCTAGCAGTCTCATAGGGAAGTGACAAAAATTTACAATCAGAGGACTGAAAAGGGAATTTTTAAGATTCTGTCAACCATGTTAGAAAATAAAATCAATTTGTATTTTTTACTTTAACGCCATGATTAATGAATCAGCAAAGTATTTGCAGATATGAATTGAGAAAAAACGAAGTTTTCGTAAGCTACAAGCTCTCAACTCATCACAGTGGAACATGCCACTGTAAACTCTATTTACGTAAACCTTCTACAGAGCTAGAAAAACAAATGTATCATACTACTGCCTTTTAAACATTTTTTGCTCTAAGTTTTTCTTTTGGCTAACATGCAGTTCATTTACTTAGCAACCATGCACAGAAAAAGATTTCTTTATTAGCATGGTAATTAAATAGAGCACTTAGGCAAGTGATAGGACTTTAGTTACGTTAACTTCATTATACATGTGTCCAAGTTCCCTTTAAATACAGAAATATTTATTTTAAATTTTATGTGCGATTCTACACTACAACATGCAAATATTTGCAAATGCTTTCAAGTATTACCAAGCCTGTACCCTTTCACATACCTTCTGAAAAGTTATGCTCCTCTAAGTGTAAATCCACATGCTCTTCAAGAATCTGAATGTTTGTACAGGTAAGACTACACATAGGACATTCATATAGCTGTTCACCATTTCCTGTGTCTGAAAAAGAAATGCAGTTTCTTAATAAATGCAATTCCTGTGGTTTTTTGCTAGAATCATCCCCGATATATAATCTAAGACAAATACACAGTAATAAAGTTTGTGTTGCCACTAAAATTCCCCAGTGAAAGGCAGCGAACTCGAAACAGCTGTTACTGTATTTTCCTTCTTTCGATTAAGTTCTGCCCCATTTAACTTAGAGATCACAATTTGCTATGATAGTATTTGTATCAAGAAATGCTTAGTCTGAAATACTAAACCATTAATAAGCTATGTTCTGCTAACAGAAAAAATTAACATTCCTGTAATAACACAGCAGTTGTTGGGCTGAAAGACTAAAAAGTGCTGTCATTCTTATTTTGTTGGTCTTCCTGCATCTCCTCAAATAAATGTTCTTTCTGTAGTTTTAGCATTATTATTGAGGGTACAATGTAGTATAGGTAAAGCTCAAAAGGAGTTCTGGAGATCATCTAGTCCCTGGTAGAACGGTCACATTAAACAGGTTAAGTTACACACAACTTTTCCCAGTCATTTTTTTGAATAATTCCAAGTATAGACTCTTCACAAACCCCCTTCACAAACTCCCCAGAGGAACATATTCTAGTGTTTAACCACTCTCACAGTAAAAAGAAGCGTTCTTGCATTTAAACGGCATTCCTCATATTTTGACTTGTGCCCATTGCCTGTTACACTGTCACTGGGAACCACAGTGCCTGACTCCATCTTTACTGCTCTCCTCGAGTCCCTAGATTTTATCTGCACCTTCCTCGGTTCACAAAACACAGAAGTTGATACCCTGTGTTAGCAGTTTCTGCAAGGCATTTGTCCCAGCTAAATGTTTATGATTGGCTGGAGGAAAAATTGGTGGTATAATAACCTAAATTCACCAGAAGCATTTAATGGAACACTGCAAAATACTGTTTTCTGAAACGTGCTAAATACATAAAAAACCAAAACACCATAATACAATTATTTTTAAAGCTGAAACTGGCATGCAGGCAAGTTAATTATTCAAGCTCTGCATTATTTGCACACGCAGAAGTAAAACGTTGTTCAGGGCTACAATGTGGGGATGGGGTGGATGTGTTCTTGGGGTTTATTTTGTTAAAAACAATTTAATCACAAATTACGCAGTGAGGTTGACAGCACTGGCACATTCTGCAGCATAACCATCATTTATCTAGTCAGTATATGTTGCTTGTTACATCACAAATGCTAGTCTTCTAAAGGTATTATTACCCATTAACAGAGACGCCACCTTTAAGTTTCTGAAATAACTACCAGCATTCGTCCAGTTAGTCAAAATAAAATTCTGATCACGCCTAGAATAAGCTACAGTATCTAAATACATAACTACTTCCTTTGCTCCAGCTTTATCCCCAGGCCGGTTCTCCGTTGCCAGCCCCGATCCCCGCGGAGAAATCCCTCCCTCCCTCCCTTCCCGCCGCCGCTCACCCGTGCCCGGGGCGCCCAGCAGGTGTCCGTGCCGCTCCCTGACGTGCTCCTCCAGCTCCCTCCCCGCCGCCTCCCCACAGAACGGGCACTCGGGCGGCGTCCCGGGGCGGCGGGGGCCCGGCGGGCCCGGCTCGGTCTGGGCCGTCTCCGTGTGCNGCGCAGGCCGGTCTGCCGCCGGCTCCGGCGGGGCATGGCCCTCGTGGCGGCTCGGTCGGGCTGGGGCGGGGTGTCCGCTTCCTCCGGCAGGAGAGCCCTGCCGTCCTCCCCCTTCCCTGCCTTGCTGCTGGTGGAGGGACTTTCCAGCCGTTCTGCTGGGGCCGTGAGCGAAGAGCGCCGCTCCTCGCTGTGTATAGCCTGGCTGGCTGCGTGAGTGTCCGGCCTGCCGGCTGACAGGGCAGGCACTCCCGGCGGTCGCGGACCGCTCAGACCGTGCGGGCTGGGCCGGTGTGAAGCCTGTGAATAGCGTCCGGCCGGTGAGGGGGCGGAGGGACAGCGAGGCGCCGTGTTCAGTGAGCTTCATGTAGACAAGAAGGAGAAAAAAATAAAAGTAGTATGATAGGTCTTAGACTATGCACAACAAGTGGGTGCAATGCAGGATGTAGTGGGTGGAGGGATTTGGTGTTAAAACGGGTGTAGTTTGCAGCACAGAAGTGCAGACTTGCTTGGATCTAGATGCAGAAGGTGTGAAACTAGGGACTGCCAGTCTTCTTGGCCTTGTGATGGCAGTATTAAAAGCTTTGTGGGGGGACTGAAGCTATAAATTTCTCAGTTTTTCTTTTTAAAAACAGTTTTGATGAGTCCTTCCTTTCAGTTGACCTTCTGTAACTCTTCAGAGAGCTGGTGGCTGGGTTACTTTGAGTGTATGTTTCTGTTGTTCAGTCCATTTCTTGGCCTGACAGTTTCATCGGCACAACTAAATTGGCAAGACATGAACGATTAAGAAAGGGATGGTGTTCTAGGACTAGATAATCCAGTAGCATTGTTGGGAAAATAAGTTACGTGACTATTGCTAGAAATTTGCCTTAGACATTGGCACACTTAGCCTTGTTGTGCAGAGGTGTCAGTAGTTTACTTAAGTTCTTGTGAAGCAGATCCTTGGGTGAAACAGGCTACCAAGTTCTTGTGTTGTTGTCTTGATGTCAGCTTGAGTCTGCAGTCTGTTTTCCTCTCATAGCTTGTGTTTATTGCTTTGTGGTCCTTTGTACTGCTGATAAAAAAAAAACCAAAAAAAAAAACCAAAAAAAAAAACCAAAAAAAAAAACCAAAAAAAAAAACCAAAAAAAAAAACCAAAAAAAAAAACCAAAAAAAAAAACCAAAAAAAAAAACCAAAAAAAAAAACCAAAAAAAAAAACCAAAAAAAAAAACCAAAAAAAAAAACCAAAAAAAAAAACCAAAAAAAAAAACCAAAAAAAAAAACCAAAAAAAAAAACCAAAAAAAAAAACCAAAAAAAAAAACCAAAAAAAAAAAAAAAAAAACCAAAACAAACAAACAAAACCAAACCCAAAACAAGCAGAAACCCCAAAACAAATTGTCTCAACCTGGAAGTTGCCAGAGAATTGTGCACAGTTCAGGAGCTGTAGTTTACATGTTTTCTCCTTGTAGAAGAATTCCAGACGAGTGATAGTTTGTGTAGAGTCTTGGTTTTGACAGTTGTTTCTCAGATGAAGGCTTCAGTTCTAGCTTTAAAAAAAGGCACCATGCTATTAACAACCTTTTCCACTCTGTTTGATTATTCTGGTGACAGAATCATGAACTGTCACTTTTATGTTTCCACAGCTGATATACCTGAAATGACAGATTCTAGTCTTTTAAATCCATTAAAAAAACTGGTAATTGGAGTGAGTCAATAATTTTGTTAGTTTAAAATGAAAAAGAGTGTGCCTGTCTGGGTGCTGCTGACCCTTAAATTATTTTCCTGCACACAGTTATGAAGGAAAAGCGTAGCCCTTAGATTCTGTTATATTTTTGAGATAGTGGAAGTAATGAAACAATGCCATAAGGTATTAAAAGAAGCAGTAATTACTGCAGCTTTTTTCCTTGGGTTTGTCCTTATTTGTAATGCATTTAATGTCATCTTTATGAGAGGAGGAAGGATATTTCTTTGCTTGCTTGCTGACAGAATCAAAATTTAGCGGCATAATGTCTTTGCTTTTTGTTTTTCAGTTTGCTTGTAAGATGCAGAGCTTCTTTATGCAGTAGCTTATGCCCTTTAGTGCTGTATCTGATCTTTGAGATGAACTGTAGTTTAATCTGCAGTTTGGAAATGCCTATCTAGGCATAGGTTTTCTGTGATTTCTGCATTAAAGATTTTTGTCGATGAGCTGGGTATTGCAAACAGATGCAGAAATATATAGCGCTGCTGTAGATATTTTCGAAGCACAAGGGATGGCAGGTTTGGCCTTTTGGAGTAATTTTGTATTTTTTCAATAGACAACATGGCAAGCCCGGGTAAAGATAACTTCAGAATGAAAAGCTACAAGAATAATGCTCTTAATCCCCAAGAAATGCGCAGGAGAAGAGAGGAGGAAGGAATCCAGCTTCGGAAGCAGAAAAGAGAAGAGCAGGTAAGCGTCTTGGTGAGCTGTTCACTGTTCAGTGCCTGTGGAGCTGTATTCAGGGGCCTGAAAGGACTTGAGCAGACTCTTCCTCTGGAATGGAATCCAGGAGTGCCAGGTTGAATGTGTTTTCTTTGCAATTGTGGGAAGCACCAGGCTCCTCTCAATAGGATCATAAAAAAGTGAACAGAAGCCCTTTTAAGTTACTACAGCACACAGAGTAGAGAGCTGTGACTTTTAATTTTAATCCATAGTCTAGGTTTAAACATGTGAGATTAGACTGAAAGAATACTCATATTTCCAGTAAGAATTTGAAACCTTGCATTCTCTGCTAGAGTTGGGGTCAAAGTTTTGCTGTTTGAAGGGAGAGGATTATTTTCATCTTTGATACCGTGCTTCAAATTGCCTGAGAGCTCTTTTACACTAACTTTACTAAAGTGGCTACCAGTTAGTGTATCTGAACTATTACACAAACATTTGTAGTTGTCATTGAATTTTTAGGTATCAGAGTACATGCAACATTGTATTATTTAAGTTTGTCATAGTTCCTCTTCACAAAATGTTTGGTAGTTTCTTGCCAGGAAGGTAAGGAATGTAGTTTGTTTTTCTGTTGGTCTAAAGTGGATGAGTTTGTCTTCCACAACCTAGAGAGTCTCCCAGGCTCTGATCTACAGTCTGCTTTGAGGTGGGAATTCTTACCCTTCTACTGGGAAAGTGGTGCATGGCAAAAGAATTTCAATTATCTGGGCCAGAGGAGTAAGAGTCAGAAGTGGTGTGGTACTGGAGCACTTACCTGTGAATGGGTAATTGCGTTGCAGTTCCTGCTGGAAGTTTTATTTATACATTTTGTAGTAAATGCTCCCTAGATAAATTATGAAAATAATGGGTGTTTCCTCTCCTATGCTGACTGTTGTAACAATGAGCAATGAACTGTTATGCTCTGCTTGGTCTTAGTTTGTTGGACCCCGATGTTTTTCAGCTCTTCCTGACCTGAGAATGAGTTTGTGTAGGGTGATGAGACTGCTTGTGCTTCAGAAGAAATTGTGACTGGTAGAAAGACCAAACAAGCTTATAATTTTCAACCAAGGGCTTGGTTGAAATGGACCAAGGGTGTCCTTGTTGCATGCTAGAAAGAGTGGCTGGTCTTGCAAAAGTGAAATGTTGTTTCTTCTTCCTTTGTGGGTTTAAATGGAATTAAACCTCATATGCATTCAGGATTCTGTAGTTGTTTTGTGTCCAGAATTATGCCCAAACCCATAAGTGTGTCAAACAGGGGAGAGAATGCCTTGTTTTAGGTTCCTGTTGAAATGGAGCTGGATGCAAGCATGGAGTTGTTTGGCAGTTTTGGACATGTAGAACAGCCGAAACCTAGGTCTGTGAACACCTAGAGGGACAAAACTGTCAGGATTTATAATTGGTTTCATTATTATGCTTAAGGTGAAATCTTAGTCAGTCGACTGAGAGTCTATAATTTCTTTCTAAAGATACAAATGTAATATTCTTAGAAATGTTGATTGCACTGGTTGTAAGTGTAGTACTGGAATACAGATAAAAATTTAGGTTTGGTATCTAGAAGAGAACAGGTCGATGTGAATGTTTTGCTTGTATGCCAGAAAATGAGGAGGCATTCATTGAATATAGTTTATTAAATGTTACGGTGCTGGTATGTACTCTGAGCGTAGGCAGTGCGTGCAGCCAATTGTAAAGCGAGTTTTGGACATAGAGGATGTTTAATGTTGCATGGTTCAGAAGTTCACCTTGAAGCTCCACTATTTTTTTCTCTTCTATATAAAAATTATGTTTCTGGTTTAATCTTTCCTCAGCTGGTTGTAAAATACAGGTGCTGCTTAGTCTTCTGTAGAAGGGAGGAATGCAGTGTGCTGAAACACAAACATTGCCTATGTGTTGATGATTTTAGCCTGTAAACTAAGAAAGGGGAAAGTAGGAAAGTAGCTTGTAGAGTACTATTTCTTACTTAAAATGGATGCTAATTATAGGGGTAAAAGACTAAAAGCAAAATGATCCGTATCTTCTTTTTCTTGTGGAAAAAATTATGGATCTTTATAACTAATAAGAATTTAGTTCTAAATGTCTATCTGAAATGTTGCTGTGCAGTTTCTCAAGATACAGATATGATAGTTTTTCTCTTTTATGTTATTTAAACTTTTGTATAGAATTCCCCTTGGATTGGTGAATAGGAATGTGATTAGGTAAAATTCTTTGACTGGTATTGGTGAAAGCATTTCTTCAAGTGTATGTCGTCAGTACCCACACTTTGGTAACTCCTAATGTTTCCCAAAAATTTCCCCTTTGTTCAGCTGTTTAAACGCCGAAATGTGTCTCTCCCGGGAAATGAAGAATCCATGGTAGAAAGCCCAATTCAGGATCCCGATGTCAGCTCTACTGTTCCTATTCCAGAGGTAAATACTTCAGAGTGTGTTTAGAATGTTATCTATTAGTGTGCATAGTACTACACTATAAGAAATCCTCCTTGCATTTTTAGGAAGAAGTTATTACGGTAGATATGGTACAGATGATTTTTTCTGATGATCCTGATCAACAACTCACAGCAACTCAGAAATTCAGAAAATTGCTCTCTAAAGGTAGGTAAATGTTGCCTGTTTTTTCTGTTTTCTTCCTTCTGTGTTATTATGAATCTTAGAGTCAGTTAACCTTTAGTTACGTTTTATTTTAAAATAGATCTTGCAGAAACTTGTAGTTCTGTTTATAAAGAAACTGTGCCAAATCTTTTCTGACCTAATGGCTAAATTCAGAAATCTTGATTATTTTGGCGTTAAGTTTTTCAGACAAAGTGAAAAACAAGGATGTTTTTGATTGAGGTGTCCAGGGCAGTAACTAGCTGGGCACTAACATACTTAGAGTAATTGTTGCAGTGATTCAGCTTCTCATTCCCATCTACTCAAAAGGAAAAAAATTACATGGCTGGCAAAGAAGAGTTGTAACTTGTTTTTGTTGGGGCTGTAAAACATACAATCTTAAGGTGATGCCGGTATGTGTATGGCATGATAGGTGAAGGTGTGCTTGGTCTTTTAAAATAGTATTCAGTAACCATAGTTGCTCTTCCACCAACCTGAGCTATTGGTGGAAGGACCAGTGTTTTGTGATTTGTTACTAAGGTGCAAATGGATAATAGTGTGTGTTACTGTTATTATATGTTACAGGATATTTACTACATTGTAGCACTTTATAGAGACAATCCTGCAGGTCTTCTCAAGTGAAAAGTTTGTAACTCCTTTTGAAAAGAAAATGATTGAATGCAATTATGATAAGATCTACAAATCCTATTCGTGGTTTTTGTCATACTGAAATAGTACTTTATTTGGTCTTTTTACACAGATATGTTTGTTTTTATTCCCTAGAGCCTAATCCACCTATAGATGAAGTAATTCAAAAACCAGGAGTAGTACAGAGATTTGTGAAATTTCTAGAGAGAAGTGAAAATTACACTCTGCAAGTGAGTTCGGCTTGTATTGGCTGGGGGTTTGGAATGGGATTAGAAACCTTCCAAAAGAGCTTTTGAAGGCACATGTTGTTTTGTTTGATGGGGGTTTTTAGTAACCAAATACAATTATTTTTCACCACTGAAGCCATATGTTTTCATTATTGCTGCTAAAAATTCATTATTGCTGCTAAAAATGTGACTTGACTTGGTGAATTTCACAGTAGTCTTTAGGGTCATGTATTCAGCTGGACAAAAACTTTGGTGTTGAAAGCAGGAGGTGTTCAAGAGGATTTACAGAATGGTATATTAAGATCACCAGCAATGATGTTTGAGCAGAATCTGTCTAGTTAAGTGTTGAACATACTGTAGTACTTTTCAGCTGAAATCTTAAGAAATAAAAATTACAGGAAACTGAAAGGCATGTTTGAAATCCTTTTAAAAAATCATTGAGAAATATCTAATTAATGGTAGGAGTAACTAGATCTCTCTACTCCCCCATGGGAATAGCACTTAGACCTCGTGGACATTTGTTCTTGAAGAATTAACTCAATATTGAGTAAACGGAAGGTATTTGTAGTAGTTAATCATGATTTGAAATCTTTTTTTAGTTCTGTAGGCCAAAATCTCNATTAAGTTGCTTAGTTCAGAACATGAAGATGTACAGGAGCAGGTAACTGTCTTCTTGAGGGATTTTATAACTACTTAAAAATCATATGAATGTCTCTTTTGGGGTGTGTGGGGTTAGAGGCTTTGAGCCCCATTTACTTACTAGCTTGTTGATCTGCCTCCAGGAAGTTGAAAGTTTACTGTCACTATTTTTTCCCTCATGGGTTTTTTTTTCTATTCTATAATATTTGCTGTAAAAAGTATAGATTATTTGTAAAAGTTGATTTGCAAGCATGTATAAATTCACTTGGATGCTTTGCTTTTTAAGGCAGTGTGGGCTCTTGGAAACATTGCTGGTGACAATGCAGAATGCAGAGACTTTGTTTTGAACTGTGGAATATTGCCACCTCTCTTGGAGTAAGTATTGTAACTAATACTATAATTTGTT
>VYZR01066239.1:55307-65742 GCA_013400675.1 Oxylabes madagascariensis
GAACCCTTCCTGCCGCGCCCGGAGCAGAGGCGAGGAGAGGCGGGACGGCCGCCGACACCCGGCGGGGATCGGTCCTCCGAAGGCATCTTGTTCACCTACCGCACTCACGGATTGCAACCCTAGTGTGGAAAGGTCAGCGTCCGAGACAAAACTCGGCTAAAGAAACACATGTGGTAGTTCAGCTTCATGTTAGGACGTGCAGCTGCTGGAGCAAGTCCTGAGGAGGGTCACAAAAACGACCATAGACCAGGAGCACCTCTCCCATGAAGACAGGCTGGGAGCTGGGGTTGTTCAGCCTGAAGAAGATTCCAGGGAGATCCTATGTGTTGGGATTTCGGGCATGAATGGGATGGTACTACTGCTAGACATTCNGTTTGAGACACCTGGTCCAGTGGAAGGTGTTTCTGCCCACGGCAACTAGATGATCGTTAAGGTCCCTTCCAACCCAAACCATTTTATGATTCTATGAAGAATACAAGTTCTGCGACACAAACCTGCCCACATCTGTGTTTCTGTCATTTTACTGCTTTCAGAATGCTCAAATATACTAATTCCCAACATAGGCTTTACCATCTACTTCAACTGAAAAACTTTTGGTTTGTTTGTTTTTCCTTTCATGTCCTGGACAGAGTTTTATTTTTAAACAAACAAACAAACAAATAAACACCACCAAATCAAACAAAAAACAAACCCTGAAAAAAATATTCCAAGAAATCAGCACAGAATAAACATTTACTAAGTCACAGCCTGTGTTAGCATGATATTCACAACAGTGTAGGACTGTCTCAACAGAACTGTGTCTTATGCACCAAGCAGTGGAAGATTTTACATGCATCAGCCAAAGCCAGAATGGCTGCACATGAACAGAGGAAGTCCCACTCCCCAGGGATGGATCACTGTCTGGCAACAGCTCAAGTCCTGTGCTCAGTGTGACAGCACAGAAGAGGAGTTTTGAACTATTTGTAGTGAAAACCTCCAGCTATCTTTTCTTCAGGAGCAGAGCATATCACAAAAAGGAAGAGATGGACCTCTTTGCATGCACACACAGTCCTTGAGCTGCTGTGCCCTCTTTCAGAATGTTGTCAAGGAGATGAAGACACATCAGTAGAAATGACCTAGAGGATGATACTCTACCTTTGCTCAAAGAGAATGGCTCAGTGTCAAGCAGTGCTCCTTGCCCCTGAAGACACAGCTGGGAAGGGCAGGAAGAATCAGCACATCTGGGCTGGGCTCAGTGTCATTCATTATGAGCAGCATCCCAGACGCTTCTATTAGTTGCCCCTCCTGATGGTCACCCACACATTTAGAGTCACTGTAGCTCCAATGGTCATCAGCAGAGCTGCTAGAAGGAAGCCTGGAGCTCATGGAGTTTTCAGCACTTGCCCAAGAACTGCTCAAAAGGTTGTGGGCAGCTGAAAGGCATCTACACAGCCAGAGCTACTGAAGTCTTCAGGGAATTATACTCTGGAGAAGAGGACATCAAACACTTGGTGGCTTTCATGGTCTTCATTCTCCCTGAAGATATTCTACATTGAATGATAGTGCCTTCAGAATGCATCATTTACTTATTAACAATGGATGACACAAGCCCAAGAAAAGTTAAATAATGTTTACATCCAGAGCAGCCTCCTGCTGACCTTAACAAACAGCATTTTCCCATTTGATTTCTCTGTGACCAACACTCTATTTGGAGACATTTGTTCTCTCTATTGCTCTCAGAGATGGAGAATGTTCCTGTGGGATGTTAGTGTTTTGAAAAGTGGTTTCAGGATCTTTCCAAAGTAAGCAAGCAGAGTGTGCTCTGGGCCAGAAAAAAGTGCTGGTCCCTTTAGCCTCACATGGCCTGACCTGTTGGCCACAACTCTGGGAGCACCAGAATAAGACTTTGTTATGACTCTGGAAGGTGATTCCTGTTCTGTGCTCTGGGGATGAAAATCCGTCTCAGACTCATTTAATGTCCCTGTGACTGGCAAAAGGAATAGTTAGATTGCTGGAATACTTACTGCCCTGGGCAGGAGAATGTGCACAAATGCTCCGTTAGCATAATAAACTCCTATTTTAAGCTTTTTCATATCCTCTGTGTAGGGTAGCACAATACCTTTATGTTCTATCTACATTTGATCACTTGCTTCTTACAGACAAGGCATTTGAAACCATGTAACACATCTTGATATAATGTCTCTTTTTTGCTGCTAAGTCAAGCTCCCAAACCTGTTACATCCTCTCTGCTCCACCATTATGGGAAATATTAAAGGCAATAAGGTAATACGGCTTATAAAATGCTTTTTAATAACATAATAAATGCTTATAAAATGCATTGTATGTTCTTAATTTTTTTAACTGCTCCTTGATAAATTCTAATTCCCCAATTGTTAGTAATTTCAGTCATAATCTGTAACTACAGCCCAAATAAAAACCCCTGATGTTGAAGCTAAACTGAAGTGGATTGCAGAGAAGAACGTGAAGCAATGTCACACACAAGAACGTGAAGCCATGTCACGCACAAGAAGGCACTGACAACTCCACAGGCAGAGCAGCAAGAGGCAACTTTGAGAAAGAACAAAAGCAGAATTTTTGAGTTGAAATATATGTGGAAGTCTTTTGCCAAAAAATAGCTCACGAAAAGTATGGAGCAAAGTTGAGTGCTACACTGGCGTTTACCAGCTTTGCTTGCTTCTTGCAGTGCAGATTTGCCTGTGGAACAACCAAAAACAAACGTTTGGGTGACTTTAGCCGAAGCAGCAGCTTCAGACATCATTTGCCTGTCCAATTCGAACCCATAAAAGCCGTTTTCAACCTATCTAGTTGGTGTGCCAGTAAAAGATTGGCCGATACCTATATATTATGATCCCTTGACCAAAAAGCAACTTAACAGTAAACCAGGTGAGGTTGCCAACAGGAGCAATCCTGTAATTGATGGAGACATTTGGACCAAACAACTTT
The DNA here is from genome assembly GCA_013400675.1 of Oxylabes madagascariensis. NCBI lineage: Eukaryota > Metazoa > Chordata > Aves > Passeriformes > Timaliidae > Oxylabes > Oxylabes madagascariensis. The sequence goes on from VYZR01066239.1 coordinate 58,251, forward strand.
CTAAAGCACCTTCTGAACCCCAAGAGTTAGAAATTCTTAATTCCTTAACTATGGATTTCTGTCTTACATTTTCAGATAACTATTGGCAAGAGGATGATCCTCTGAAGTACAATATCACTCCCAATTACCCCACTTACAGAAACTCGAGTTTTTAGTGTAATTACTCCAATAGTTAGGGTGGACTTTGCGGGGTTGACTAATATCCATGACAATTACCAAAAAGATATCGGTTTATTTATGGAGATAGGGCTTGGCAAAGCATTCCATCACGTCTTGAAGGTAGACCATGCAGTATTAGACAACTTACTGTGCTAGCACCTAGTGCTAAAACATTCATTAAGAAAAAACATAGAGGAAAAAGATTTACCCATCGATATGAAAAAAATTGCAATAGTAATTTTATGCCCCAAAAAGCTGCAAAAAGGCTTTCAGCAAGTTTGTTACTACCCCAACTTGCTTTTGCCATAGCATTGAAACAGTTAGATTGGGTTGGATGCTGGCTAAGTAAACAAACCAACGCCACATCCACTACAATCAGTGATATGCTGACAGACATCAACAGTGTTAGACATGCTACCCTTCAAAATCAAACAGCAATTGATTTTTTTATTAGCACATGGACATGGTTGTGAAGAATTTAAGAGATTGTGTTGTATCAATCTGTCTGATCACTATGAATCCATCCACAAAAGTATACAAAAGCTGAAGGATTTAACAGCCCAGATAAAGGAAGATGATGGATCGTGGTTAGACGATTTGTTCAAAGGATGGAACTCTGCATGTTGATTGAAAGAACTTTGTAAATTAGGTTTACGTGCGTTGGTCATTTTAGTAGTGGTACTAGTGGTGGTACCTTGTATACTTCAGTATGTTCAACGAATGATGGATAAAAGTATCAAAGAAGTTTTTATTATACAAGAGAGAGATGTAAAAAGTAGAATCACAGAAAGTACTCAAAATGTTACAAAGGTAGTAGATGAAAGTACAGACATAGATCGAGGCTTTAAATTAAGGCCTTGGAACAGATGAGACTTTTTAGAGCAATAAACAGCAACTACTTCCAGATTTGACTTACGTTCTTAGAATAGACCAGATCTTTTACAGCATTAAAATTCTTGTGATCTAAAACAGCAACACTTAAAGCAAGCAAGAGAGGTACTTTAGATAAGCAAAAAGAAATATGCTAGGTAGTAAGAGACTTTAAATTTTGCTGATGTGCCTTTGTGCAGAAAACTTGCAATGCTGTTTTGTTAGATGAAAAGATACCCATTATAGTTGAGCTATGTAACGCAAGGTAGTTAATAAGTGACAAAGTCAAAAGAGTTTCTTTGTGGTTGTACCGAGAGGGGGGATTGTGGGAATTAATAAAGGCAATAAGGCTTTTAGAAATCTGTGAAAGTAGGCCCCAGAAACAGAAAGAGCAGAAGAATTTAGAATTAGCTGCAACTGCAAAGTTTGAAAGGAGGAAAGGTTACAATAGTACAGCAAGCAAGGACGTAAAACAATAATCTGAGTCTTAGGTTTGGCTAGGACAGATCTTAAGGCCGCAGAAAAATATGCTTAGCCAGATAGTAGGAAGTTTTAAGCTTAATAATGGAATATTTTTTATTGTAATAAAAAGCATACAAACAAGTATTGTTTGAAGCAGGTGTACATGTGCTTTCTGTGATTGGCTAGAACAATTGTTTGTAAGCTTTAGCAATATGCTTTCGGCTGGAAAACTTCTAAAATGCTCTGTAACAAAGAAATCTTTGCTGCTGGCAGACATGACCTGTTGCCATCCTTTAATTGTGTAAAACCCTGTTATGAGACCGATGCCACAATAAAGGTTTGAGGAATGTCTAGCAGTAGTCCCATCCCATTCGTGCTCAAAGGCCCAACACACACCACGACTGTGCTTTGCACAGAAGACCTAAGCAGCTGGAGAATTAGATGGAGCATGTAGGACTTCTTTGAAATTCTGCCATATGTGATGTCTTTCCTCAGAGATACCTCGGTAGAGACCTTCACGCGGCTGTCACCAGGCCCTGCTCATCAAAACATTCTCCTCATTGTCCTGCAGGATGATTTCCTGACCACAGATTTCAGCCTAAAGGATGTTTCTAAACAGGATGAGGTCCACAGTGGAAGCGCCTTACAGGTGCATGTATTGCTGTTGTTCAAGGCAAAACAGAAACTCATGGGGAGCAGTAAGGAAATTAAGAAAGCAAACTCAGTTTTAAATATCAATATGGCTTTAATAATTCCCTTTCATATAGCTTCAAGGCATGCTACACTCAACACTTTTGAAAACAATAAATACAGGTACAACATTCCAGCCAAATTAACTTTTCTCACCAGCTGATTGGTGACAGTTGTGCAATGTAAGCTTTGCTTCTCTCTTTTAGGGGAGGATTTCTTGCTGCATTGGCAGTCAAATTTCAGGCATTTTAACCTTATCATGCATAACCTCACATGCAGAAAAGTATTTGCAACAACTGAAGTATAAACAACATTCAATATATAACTATATACACATAATCTTTCATTCCTACAATCAGCAACAGAACATATGTATTTAAACAAATCTATATGTGAATTGCACTCTTGCCTTTCAAATGACTTTAAAATACCTTCACAGGTATACAATATCAAGGATTTTAGTATTATTTGGCACAGAACTTAAAATAGCAAAGTTACTATGTCCTGGGCTTTATGAATATGGAAAAGTGTTTTCCTGTATTGAATATGTAGCTCTGCTGTTTAAGCTCTGTCTGAAAAAGCTCTGTGGTACCACTGCCCTGACAGAAAAATTCCTAGTTCTCTGAATGTGCCCTTTGCCTCTCATAGAGAAGGCACAGCACAGCTATGCTCATGGAGCTACAGTGCAGAGACTCATTCAGTACAGGTCATGCCAGGTCATCCTTGTGCTGTTTCTGTGTATCATAATGATGCATTATCACATCCTTATTGAATATCACATTTTTAAAATATATATCAACCCCCTTAAATTTTCCAAGGTGCACTCATGCTGATACTGGTCATTACATTATTAATGCTATTGAGAAGGATCAATTAGTGGTTTTAAGTTTTGACATTACGCATTGAATTTACACTTTCAAATAAAAGGACACCTGAGGCTCAGTCTCCATGTGTATCAGAGGAGGTACATGAGGTGAATCAGTGTGTTTCTTCTGAGTACGGGAAAAAAAGGCAGATGAACATATGTATAACTACAGAGCCCCAGAAGAATTCTCTGATTTCTTTACAGATCTGTCTCTAGTTCATTACCATGCTGGTAAAAACAAGGAACCTTAAATGTTACTACAGCACTTATCTGGAATAAGGTGTGCAATTTTGGGGAGGAAAAAAAAAAGATTCACTGATACCAGATGAAACTAGTTACTTTTGGAAGTTCAGAAGAATGAAAAGCCTATCTTAAAAGAGGAGACTAAAGGACTGGACTTGTTTATCTTGGCAAACAAAGGCAGGGACAAGGTTCTCTTTGATCTGTAAAACGGGGCCAGATGAGAAGAAGAATTCTTTAAACAACAGAGCATCAAAGAGGCAAACTCAAAGTGGGGAAACTCATGTGGTCCCACTAACATGACTGTGAGAAATAATATTTTTGTGATGCTTCTGCCTCACTTGAGGAAGGGAGGTTGCGGAATAGGCTCCCACAAGCCTATGTGGGCTGGATGGGGAAGGAAGGGAGCTGCTGAAGGGGACTGCACATCAGGGAGTTTTCAGGAGCAAGGGACGGACTCTGTGAGTCAGGAAAGCCTTTCAGATCAGCCATTACCCAGTAATGGGTAACTGCCTAAGTACAGGGAAAGGTGTTTCATGTGTCCTGCCCTCCTTGGGGATACCAGATGGAAAGAGATCTGAAAGAGAAATGGCTCCCTAAAATGGCTTTTTAACTTCTGGTACTTTAACACTGGCCAGTCATATGCTGGAGACTCTTTTCCTGATCACAGTCCTTGCAGCATTTTTAGGAAGAACTTTGCCTTTTATTAGTGGCTGCCCAGGCACTTGGAAATGGCAGTTTCCATTCACAGAGTCATTCGCAGTTTTACATGAGCCTGTGATAGTAGCTTGGAGGCTGGAAGATTTTGAATCTAAAGAAACCTGACTAACAGCAACACTGCTTGCACTCTTGGAGGAATAAGTGTAAACCATTTTCAGAAAGGCAGATTTTGTGTTTGTTTCTTGCTTGTAAATGATGATGTAACATTTTGGAAGAAAAGTGCAGCAGAGGATTCCATAATTAGATATTAAAACAACGATAATTTCCACTGCTGGCAAGTATTTGCCAAATGTAGTCGCATAGACAGGGATAAATACGATCCATGCTATAAAGTAAATTAGCATGCCAAAAGTGATGAATTTAGCTTCATTGTAATTCTCTGGCAACTTCCTACCTTTAAAAGCAAATATGAAGCAAATAAATGCTAGGGCAGCAATGTAGCCCAACATAATCCCAAAAGCTACAATAGACCCCTCATTGCATTCCAGAATTATTGCTCTTGGGATTGAGAAATTTTGATTTACAAAAGGCGTCCTAAATATTAGCCAGAAGGTGCAAATGATAATTTGAATTCCAGTGCAGGTGACCACAGTGGGAATAGGTTTATACATGCATTTCAGGAAATTCTGAAGCTTGGGATCAAAGCTGAAAGCTAGTAAAATTTTTAGTGACTTTATTAAAATACATGAAATGCAGAGTGTAAAACTTATGCCAAAGAGTGCTTGCCTAGTTTTACATTTGAATTCTGTGGGTACATCTATGAAGAAGACAGTGCTTGAAAAAATTAAGAAGTGGCTGAAGAGGATAATATAGCAGACAGTCAGACCACCAGACGCCTTTACGACTGGTGTGTCCAAGTTTTTGGTAAATATTACACAAATGGACAAAACCAACACAACGCCGAAAGCGGAGAGGAGGAGGAGGAAGATAGCAAACCAGTCAGTCCAGGCAAGGAAATAGATTGTCTTTCTGTAGCACGTGGTGCTGTTGATGGGAGCCCAGTAGGTTTTGTTGTTACATCGGTAGCAGTAATCCATATCTGGAAGCAGAAAAAAAGGAAGATCTCTCAGAACCCCAAAGTTAATGAACTGCAAAGCGGATTGTAGGGAGTTGAGATACAGGAGCAATGTGGGAAAGGATGCTACAGGGAAAAGATGGGTCTGACTGCTCCTGACTCCGGCTGTCGCTGTCCAGTGGGAGGAGCTGCCGGCCTGCGGTGGCTGCGGTGGCAGTGGCACAACGAGCCAAGGACAAATGTCTGGATCTCCCTGCCAGCTGGGAGCAAGCCTTGCCTGCAGCCAGGGGCAAGGAAGGAAAACGACCAGGGTTCTAAAACTGTGTTGCTCATCACTGACCAGTGAAATGCCTGGCCAGAGCTCTGGACAGGCAAACTTTAATTGACACCTGAAAAATTACTCTAGAGTAATTAATTCTCTTGCAAAAATTTGAACTATTTTTATTTCATTTGTCTATTGTAACAAGAAAACACCCTTATTCTCTTTACAGATAGTTTTAAAAATACAACAGCAAGGAAAAACATTTCTTTAGATTATGTTTTGAAAGGTACTTTTGCTTTGCAATGCCTATTCTCTGCTACGGAGAAATTTCACAATTAATTGAATAAGAAGATAAAATTTACTTTTTTTCCGCTCTCAGGATATTAAAAGTACATACTACCTTGATTTTCTTAATTCCATCTCTCTTCTCCATATTTAATTTTCCCCTTTCAAAGATTTTGCTTAAATCAGTAGTAAATCAGATTTGATACTAGAAAATATTGCTGTACAGTTGTATCAAATTACACAGTACTCTGTGGTAAGACACATAATGTGCTGCTAGGCAAAATACATAACCCTTGAACTTCATAGATTCATAGGCTTGTAGAATGGATTGTGTTGGAAGGGACTTTCAAACACTATCTAGTTCCAATTCCTGCGCCAGGGGCAGGGACACCTTTCATTACACCAGGTTACTCAGAGCTCCTTCCAACCTGGCCTTGAACACTTCTAAGAATGGGGCAACCACAACAACTTCTCTGGACAACCTATTCCAGTCCCTCACCACCCTCAAAGTCAAGAAATTGCTCCTTACTGGACTGAATGTACTACAGAAGGACAGGGAGGAAAGGCTCTATTAAATGAGAGTTAAACTCACTGAATTCCATCCTAGCAAAGGGTAATGCTCGTCAGCTGGACAGTTGAATTACTTTAAACTTGGCCTTTTAAGAAGCATTTATACCAAGTTTTACAGGAAAATGATCATAAACAAATATTTAAATCTCCTTGCAAAATTTAACCCAGGGTTCTCAAGGCACATTATATCCAAGCAAAACAATTGCATTGATGTATGCAAACCTTTATTTGGATACAAATTTTTTACCTGTTTGGTTGCTGTAATGGTTTTCTGGGCAGTAAATACACTCATAGCAGCATGTGTGTGGACTTTCTGTAACTTTTTTCACCTGGCCTGGCCTGCAGTGCTGGGAACATGTTGACTGAACCTTCTGCAGTGTGCAGAGGGAAAAAAAAAGAGATCATCATCTCAAGTACAGCTAATTACAAGGGAACATTAATATAAATTTCCAGGATTTTTGCAATTTGTGGGTTTTTTTGTATCATACATATTTTAAGGAAATCTGAAAATGATGTTGAAAAAGAGACATTGTAGGATCCACATTTCTTGTATTTTCTCCACACAGTCAATGAGTAATAGAATGGAGCATTATTTACCTGATAATTTTATTTTTGGGCCCTGAATGCTAATCACTGGATTTGTGTGTGCCTTTAAAATCTAGATCAAAGTCTTTTATTCAGCTTTGAACCTGTTTTTGGACTACAGAGGATCATCTTCAAAGAATGCACAGAAGCATCTGATGGGGAGTTTGAGTGAACTGCTTCACAAATGAGATCCTGATACTCTGTTCAGCTGCTCAGAGCCCAGGAGGGACACCTTGGCCTGAAGGCGGCATTTTGGAGGGTGCTCTGTACTGCGGCCTCTGACACTCCTGACCCTTGCCAACGTATCTCTGAATCATGAAGCTCCACTCCTGGGTGTGTGATCAGGGCCTTCTCTTGAGGTCTCACTTCAGGTCCTCCTTCCAAAAACAGTTTTTTGTCAGATAATCTGTCCTGAAGCCCACTGCAATCTCCTCCCTTCCAAGATGGTGTTTTCAAGGAGATGGAGATGTTTCCTTGCACCACAAAGAGGGACAAGGTTTGAGGTTTCCTTCTATCCACAGCTAAAGTTCACATGTGGAGACTAGAATTCAGCCCCCTAGTAAGCAGCCTCTCCCTGTCCCATTAGTGGGAATGCCTTGCAACTCAGACCTCCACACATGCACAGAGGAGAGATTGTCCAGCTGGAACTGGCCAGGGCCACCCACTAGTCCTGTCTACACCAGTGCTGGGGCTCTGGGTGGCACCACCTACTCCTGCCACTGACCCCAGCTCTAACAGGGGCAAATAAACAACAAAACATTTTTTTTTT
>VYZR01066242.1:6683-17002 GCA_013400675.1 Oxylabes madagascariensis
TCCCTCCAAGGTTTTGTACTCCCTACTCTTTGTTTTAAACTACTTTAAAACCCTGGCCTTCATAATTAAAAGATGTAAGTAAAAACAGAATATAGGTTGCAATTTTATTTCATTGTTCTTGAAATATATATGAATTTTTCGTCACAATGCTGACTTTGCAAAACCAACAAGACAAACAACCACCTTTTAACGCTATGGAGCTAGAATGACAGAATGAATGCAAGACAGCCCCATAGAAGATCTTTTCTTACAAAATATATTTTATATTTGCAAGGTTATATTACTTATTTTTTTTTGTTTGTTTTGAAATCATCATGCCTCAACATAGTACTATTCACTGCTACCTAAACACTCATTTTCCGCAGATTACAATCATTAAGATACAGCATAATCCTAAACATGAGGCAACTCCTAATTTTCATGTCCTCTTATGCCTAATAAGTAACATCACTATCTCCTTGAAGTCAAGGTCATGGGACAAGACTCAATGGTCCAACTCACTGAGATCAAGCATCTGGCCTCCGCTCCACAAAGGGACAAGGATGGAAGCATCAAGCCCTGTACAAACAGCAACTGCCAGAGCCTTCCCATGGAGCTGTGAACTCCTGAGTCTGCACCACTGCCTCCACACCGGGCATTACAGGCAGCAGTCAAGAGAAGTTTGTCATTACAGTCAACCCTTTACCTGCCTCCAGCTACTACCTCTTTCCACCTGAGCAGGAGCATTGGTCTATGTGATTCTGATCCTGAATTTGGTGCAAACCAAAATCCAAGTTAACTTTGGGGCTGTTTTCCTTCTAAAAAAAACTTATCTTACATTTGCCTGAACAAAATATGAAACGGATAAGTGTCTGCTGGCAATAAAAGATAAAGTAGCTGACCTAGAATTACCAGGGCAAATGCAGGAGAAATAATCATGTGTGATTATCAAATATTTCATTGCAGCCAGAGGAGAAAACTGGATCCTGAAAACAGCTGCCCCTTTCTGGAAGCTTTCTGTAGGGATTGTTTGATGATGCAGTGCAGTCAGGTCAGACTAGGATTCTGACCAAAAGATATCAAATCTCCTGAAAAGAGGGAATGAAAGGGGAGAGGGAAGATATATATATATATATGTATATACACACACATTAATATATATAAATAATGACAACTTACTATGCCCATTGTCTCCTTGTCCACTCCTCATATATAGATATCACCATTTCCCATGGAGCTATTAAACTCAGTGTACAGCCCCTTAAAATTACTATTACCATCTGATTTTTATAACTTCCCACTCCAGGCTTTCATTAATCCCATACTCACATAATGCCAAGTCCTCCTTCCTGGAGCACCAAAGCTATGTGTGGAGTCCAGCTGGTGAGTCAGGGAGATGTTGTAAATTGGAAGAATGTGCTGGAGTTACTTAAAGTTGTGGCAAACCAAAGGAAAAGGACCAATTGCACAAAAGATTTAGGAAATGGCTAGAAGGTGTTAAAGTATCTATCAAGAACTTAATTTGTGAAATGACATCCAGAGCACAAGAAAACCAAACACTAAAGACAAACCAAAATCATTCACCCAGACCTGATTCTGCACAGTGACCCATAAAAGCAGCCCCTGAACAGTCACCATACACCCATCATCATACATTTCCTGACTTCTAGAAATGCAGCACCAACAGAAAACAGCAGATTTCCCAATCTTGTTGATGTGCCTCTTATTTCAAAGCTGCCAGACTTTAATGCTTTTCAGCAACAACCTCATATGGCATGCCTTGGCTGGGAACATATTTTTATAGCCAGTTATAGCTCCCTATCTCCAAATGGAAACACTGACAGGTTTCTAATTCCAAAAATATTATCAGGAACCATAACAACATGATTCTGCTTTAAAACATAACCTGTGACCTGGAAAGTCATTTTAACACTTTGTGTTTCAACACTTTATGTGCTTTTTCAGGGTTAAATGTAAAAATTAGAAACTGGAAAAGAATCCCAGGTGCCAAAAGAACAGTTTTCCCTCACTCTCCATTGTGGTCCTCATTGAACAGCTGCCTCCTTCATCTCCAAAGCTGGAGAGAAAAACATACTTGCGCTATATACATGTACAAAAACATGGTGCTATGCTCAGCTCTGCTTTGCCACAAGCACTGTAAAATGTATTAATTTTACTTTAGCTTTTAAATGCAAATTAATTTTACTTTAGCTTTTATATGCAAAAAACAGATGGAAGGATGCATGGGCAATTTCACAGAACCACAGAACCATTTGGGCTGGAAGGGACATTCAAAGGTCACATAATTCCAACCCCCAGCAATAAGCAGGGGCATCTTCAACTAAAGCAGGTTCCTCAGAGCCCTGTTCAATCTGAATGTTTCCAGGGACGGGGCATTCACAACCTCTCTGGGTAACCTGTTCCAGAATTTCATCACCCTCATTGTCAAAAACTTCTTCCCTATATCTAGTCTGAATCTACCCTCTTTTAGTTTAAAACCTTTATCCCTTGTACTATCGCAAACACCATTCTTATGTTGGGGGCCCTAGAGCTGCATGCAGGACTCTAGGTGGGATCTCAGCAGAGCGGAGTACAGGGGCAGAAACCTCTTCCCTGCTGGCCATGCTGCTTTTGATGCAGCCCAGGACATGTATGGCTTTCTGGGCTGCAAGAGTACATTGCTGGGTCATGTCCAGCCCCCCATTCAGCAGCACCCCCAAGTCCTTCTCAGCAGGGCTGCTCTGGATCTGTTCATCCCCCAGCCTGGATTGATACTGGGGGTTGCCCCAACCCAGGTGCAGCACCAGCACTGGGCCTTGCTGAACCTCATGCGGTTCCCATGGGTCCATGTCTCAAGCTTGTCCTGGTCCATGTGGATGGCACCCCTTCCCTCAAGCACATCATCCACACCGCTCAGCTTGGTGTCTTCTGCAAACTTGCTGAAAGTGCACTTGATGCCACTGTGTCAATACTGAAGATATTAAACAGCACGGGGCCCAGTGTGGGCCCCTGAGGGACACCACTTGTGACCACTGTCCCTCAGGACATTCAGTTGTGGACCACAAATCCTCTTTGCAGCACTACAGCAGTTTATCTACAGACAGCTCTAACTAGATTCTGAAGAAGTTGCCTCAAAACCCAACTATCTTACATGTAAAATTATCTGTTTACACAAACTCACACAAAATGTTCTGGTTACTCTAACTCACTCACAAAATAAACTTTAATGCTAGAGACGTGAAGTCTGCCCCATTAAAATTAAAGTAAAATTACCACAAATGCTTAACTCTGCAAACAGCAATCAATCTGCCAATTCAACAACAATTGTTAAATTGATTAGAAAAATAATATTAAGTAGAAGAGAATTTTATATGTCACACTATTCTTCTGTACCACCAGTGTGATGACATTGTAAACAGTTTTCTAAGGTATTCTGCTTCCTGACTACGTAACTCTTTAGCTTAATCTACCTAATACTTCAAAATCCTGTGATACAAAAATAGTCATTCTCATTTGCAGGAATGTTGAGAAATTATTCCACTTTACAGATCTTCCTGTTTCAAAAATCAGTCTTCGTTCCAGTGCAGAATAACACAGGAATAAATAATTCAAAGACAAACCAAGTTCTGGTGCTGCCCATCTGACGAGTATTTCATTGCACCAAGAGCAGGAGCACAGGCACTTGGGAACTGGCACCACAGAGCTTCCCAGGTACTCACGCCCTTCCAGTACATTTAAGGCTAAGGGGAAGCCCACGCGGCTCAGCACCAAGACACACCAGTCTGCTCTCACCACAGTGCCTGGGAAGCCAGTGGAGATGGCAGCCAAAATCCTGACAGCCCTGGAACGTTGTGGTAAAGTGAGAGCTCCAGTGCACAGGAGCTGCCGCAATCACCACTCCAAGCTCCAGCCTCCACAGCATCTTTCCCGACTGAAAAATACTGCCCCAGGGAAGCCCATCAGACTGAGAGGGATTTATATGCCAGTGGTTTCTGCAGCAATTCCAAGATGGTCTAGACTGAGTTGTATGTAATGACCTGCTGACTGACAATACTTAAGTACACCCACACTTACTTGCCGACTAACAATTCTCCAGCTATTGTGCTCAGTAGTTGCAGTATCTCCCCGACTCTCTGGAAGCAGACAGGCTACAATAGAGTGAAAATACATACACAGTGCATATTTTGGAACCAGCTTACTTCTTAACCATATCCATTAAATTTTACTTTGTTCTACACCTCTCTTTCTCAGTCGACAATAAAAGATATAGAATTAAGGAATTCTGACTTATAATCAGAAGAAATTATAACTATTACTGGACAAATCACCGTAGAGCTGAAACAGCACATCAGGAGACACAAGAAGTTACTCAGGATACACTTCACTGCTGAACTTACTGGAGTAAGACTAAAGAACATGTATTTTCAATACACAGTCTACACAGAAGTTCACATATAACTACCATCTCCTTTGAAAGGCTGCCTGAACTCTCTGTTCTCCTTAAGAAAGCAGAGCCTTAATTATAGCTTCCTCCAACTGTAACACTCTTAGCTCTTAAATCCTTAGTTTTACTGCCAGTAATTAGAAAGTGTATGGTTGCTGTCCAAACAATGGAATTGTGTTAAAATATAAGAACTTTGTCAAGAAAATTAAGTATTTTGGTATCGCCAAATTACCATTTCACTCTCCCCTTCACCTCTCCCCAGTCTATGTCGCTGAACTAATTTTGGAACGTAACACCTACCATGCTTGGCTTTGTCCTAGACAAATGAACTTGAAATCAGAATTTAACATGTATGATGCCTTTTCAAAAAACATTTGGCTACTGAATCCCAGTCAGATTCCTTTTCACAATACTTTGCTTGAGCAAACATGGCTTTAGACACCAGGAAAACAATTTATATCAAGAATCGGAGTACCATACATAAATCTGCTGCAAAAGTAAATGCACTTTCATTATGTAAGTGATAAAATATATGATTAAAACTTGTGGGCAGTGTTTTGATTGCAGGCTGGAAGCACTATATAGTTAAAAAACCTTGTTAGTAGAGGAGTGGGCACAAGTATCACAGAAAACATACCTCAGCAATCTTCTGTTTATGTTAGTCAACTAAATGACATATGTTTTGCACCCAAAAATGGTTAAAAAACACAGACAGCACACAGCAAAGCTATACTGGATGTAGACTCTGTAATGTTATATCACTTATAAAACAAAATCCTTGAACTAGAAACTGTATTACAGCCACTGATACCTCAGGAAGCTGCGGTTTGCTGCTTGGAATGCTTCATTCATGTATTATTTTTAGGAATGTAGACATCTAAATAAAATTTTGTAGGGACACAAGGCTATCTAAGGGTGAAACTTAATCATATTCAAAAACACAAGAGAAAAGGAATAGAGAGTAGTAAGTGATACTGGGACAGTATTTTTGAAGAATGTGGTGATTAGGAGAAAAAGAAAAGCTTGTCTTAACTCCCTCAGTTCAAGTTATGTTCTTAGAAATCTGCACCACCACGAGGCTTAGAAGGAGTTTCAGATAAAGAGATGATCTTTTCAACACCACTTTTCAAGAATGGATTTCTTCCCTATAAATAGCTGGTTGAGAAGCAAGAAATTACCTTGGCTGGAAATGAGCAAGCTGAAGAGTTTTCCTGGGTTTATTTAACTGATTGCTTTCCATTTCTACTTAAAAATGAGTATGATCTTTCTCATAGCTCTGTTCCTACTGATGGCGCAGGTACTGCTAGAGTCTGCTGCAGAGATAAACACCTCTGGAGCCTTCAAGTGGCCCATGAGAAACTTCTTGTACCATCATCCACTCACACTTTTCCTCATAAAGGAAAGACCCAGACAAATGCTGTCTTACCAGGTCCTCCTACAGCCCCTGTACAACCATGTAGCAAAGCATGGATCTCTGTGGAAGAACCTGCATTCTCTAATTAGGTGTGCAGAGAATGAGGAATATTTCAGTTAGGAAGCAAGACATTTAGGCATTTACATGTCCAAGTACCCAATTAAATGGGTTCTGCAGCAGAGAAGCAGGTCACATCAACTTTTTACCCCACAGGGCCATAAGCTTGGCTGTTCTGAGGGCACATGGGAACATCAAGGCATTCAGAAGGAATTTCAACAATTTTATAGGGAGATGGGTTGTGCAAAAATTTTACAGGAGGAGAACGTGTATGGGGTGGTATAGACAAAAAAAAAATTCAAAAATGAAAATTACTCCATCCCATTCACACCATTTTCCTGCTATTCCACCTTGAATATATCGCAAGCAGACTTACTCCAGGCCAGGGTGCATTTGACTTGAGAGCTTTACTTCATTGACTTGAGATCTTTACTTCAGTTCTTTGCTGTATGAGATGCACATTAACAAAGGAGAAGCAGAAATTCAGTAATGAAGAAGCCCAGGTTACAGTTCAACAAAGAAGTTTTGTATGCTGCAGGTAAGTTGCCTATCTTTAGTTCTACTTGACAATAAAATGGCAATTAAGTTTGTGTAGTAAGATGCTTAAAACCATTCCTACTACCTTCTTTTATAATCCACCCCCGTGGTCTTTTTGCTTGGCTCCACAGTCCCACTTTGGCTGATGGAGAGGCTGTGGATGGAGATGCTCATGCATTTAAATTCTGTACTGAACCAGTAGAACATTTACCAGCATCAGCTGATTTAGTCATTTAAATCATAGGAATTTTATATACTTTGGGGATTGCCTTTCTGCTGTTTGCATTTTAGAAACTGTGCCATTCCCACCCCCATCAATCCCGCTGTGTACAGGAAGTCACACTCCTTTTCTGTCAGTGGGATTTTATGCTTGTGTGTGTGTGTGCCTGTGTCTGTATCCAATGTTAAACCACTTCCTCAGGCTTCAAGGAAAGATTCTTGAAGAAAGTGTGCAGAGGAGTGGATGTAGACCAAAATTCTCATGCAAAAAGGAAGATAAAATAAATGCAAAGGTAAAGCCAGAAGGAGTTTGTTAACAGTCTGTTTCACGGTGCTGACTGACTTCAGGTCCAACCTATCCCAGTTCAGATGCACAATGGACAATGGATTATTGGACGAATTCTTTGTACTATGAAAGCCCACTCAATGTTTTTAGAGGTGCTTCAAATTTTGTCAAAGTATGTTCTCTAACAGCCTGCAGTTCTATGCTTACCTCCTAAATGTCAGCTGCCATTTCTGCATGATGTTGGGACAGACTAGCTAGTAAGATTCAGCTGGAAGTTAACAAGCTGAATCTGGCTCAGTGCCTTTTCCCTGGAGAAGGCAAACCAGCCAGCTGCCTCTCGCACAGCTGGGCTGGGAGCATCTGCCACCCTGCAACATCACAGCCTTACAGAAACCTGAGCACTGCAGCTTTCTCAAGTGGAAGAAGGGAGTCAGCAAGAGGGGCAATGAAAGAAGCAGCAGAGCCTGGCCTCTAAATGACTCAAGGCTGCCATGAATTTCTGATGCTGCTGTCTCCCAAGAAGAAACCCAAACCTAGTTCATATGCCCAGTGGTTAAGACCAGACCACCTTAGGCTAAATAAAAACTTGACCATGAGATCTCATGGTAGTATGTTACCTGTAAAGTCCTCAAAACAGAAGATCAAGAAAAAAGCTCATTGGAATCAGATCAAAAAGGCTGAAATTATTAATTGCTAATGCAAATCCTCAAACCTTCCCTCTTGCTTTGCAGTAGCAAATGGATAGATGACACTTTGCACAGCTCAGAGATATCTTGAATGTTTTTCATCCCTTTTCATCCCATCCAGAGGAGTCTCACAGTGGCACTCAGCTGGAAAGTAGGGAGTTGCCAGGCTCTCTGAGGCACAGAAAGTGTTACTGAAGTCCTCCTAGGCAGCTGCACTATTTCTGCCCATTCATCAGCTTTTCCTCAAAGGCTTCTGCAGCTCAAGAGATCTCCCTCCAAATGTCCTTTTGGCATAAACTGTTCCACCGGCAGAAATTAACAGGTTATGGTGAAGTGGGATTTAGAACAGGAAAAAGGAAGCTAGATATCCTGAACACATCTGAAAAAATCACTTTTGATAAAGAGGATTGATCAACCAATTGATTTCTTTTTTTAATCAAACTCCACCTGCTGGTAGTAGGTATGTTTCGACACTGCAATACAAGAGAATGCAAGGAAAAGTACCTGACCTTAGAAACGCGAATTAATGCAAATTTCAGAAAACAATGCCCAAAAAGGAAAGCTATACACACACACACACTCAATCTCTGTGGCTGAACAGGTCCACTATTGGTAGCAGAGACGTGCTCTTCTAGGAAAAGGTGAGACTGTGATGCAGTGTGACTAAAGAGAAAAAAAGGCAGACGACAACTCAAACTGACTCCTACTGCCATACCCCAAATCACTTCATTCTCAAACAGAGATGATAATTAAACAAAACTGCACTTAGTATAACAGGTAGAGAGTTTAATATTTGGAGAGTTTGGAGAGTCTAAAAGCAGTTACTATATCAGTTTACTCTTTGAACTGTTTAAACAAAAGATTAGTCTCATCTTCTTTTGGCTGCTGCTCTTGCAAAGCAGCAACCTCAAAATATCATGTATCAAAATAAATAAATAAAAACACATCCAAAAGTGAAAAAGCTCATCCAAATGTATCTAAGTGTCTTTGGGAATATCAGGCATAAATACAGGAGAGAACAGACTGTTTTTTTATGAACTGATATGTAAACTTCTGACTGTATCCAGAAAGTGCACAAATGGAAGATCCTGGTATACAGATGGAGGGGGGGGGAAAAAAAAAAAGTTAATGTTTCTAAACCACAAAATAACATCTGCTTACATATGTGGTGCAGTTTTAAAGTATGTTCCTGTGAGAGCTCTCATCTTTACATACTGATTGTGCAGAGTTTTTTCAAAGATAAAGAACAGCAACTTTCTGAAGAAAGCACCATGATGGAGAGACAAGGCTAAATTCTGCTCAGCTCTACTCGTAGTTGGAGGAATTCGCTACCAACTTAACTGACCTTGCTAAGCAATTTCATGAAAACAGTTCCAACATGGTCAAAATGGAAAGTGTACTGACACTCCTTACTTCCAGTTGTCTTGAAACCAGCCTGGTTTGACTGGATATTTAAAATCAGTTATGTCTGTATACATTTGAATTTGTTTGGAAACATGAGTATGGAAAGTAACTTTCAAAGTTATAGCAGAGTTTAGGCAATATATGGTACCAAATAAGCACGCTTGGGACAATAAATCAATCAATTAAGTCACGCTCCAGAGATCTATTCTTTCACTTAACATGAAACAGCAGGTACCTGTTCCCTCCTTGACAACTGAAGTGGCACAGCTGAATACCCTAACCCTTCCCTAGCTGCACTGAGTAGCATTTACTAAAAATTGCTAAAGGGAATAGTAGGTGTTTGAAGAAGAACTAATTAATCTAAAGACGTGTAGGAAGTTGCAACACATGCCATTCTAAAAATCTTACCTTAATGTATAGATGCATACAAGTCTAATATGTTCAGCTGCATGTAACCAGTAACTTTGACATGAGCAAAATTACACACTCTGTTATATGGAATCAGATCATAAAATGGGAATTCTCAATTTTCCACTCCAATACCATTGAAAATCACTACTTTTTGTCGTAGAGAGGGAAAACAATCCTAACACTCAAGAAACAAAACTAAAATTCCCCATAGAAATAAAAATTATTTTGCTGAACATATTTTCAATAAATACTTCAAAGCCATGAAACACGAGTCACACCAACTCTCAAAGAACTTTAAAAAAGCACTTTACAAACTCCCTTTGATCAACATTGGAGACTTAAAACCCACCTACAAGGTCAGCTGTAGAGAACATCAAGAAATACAAGGGCCACACAGAACCACTTGCCTACACAGACAAAACAAATACAATACATATAAGATTTCAACACATTTTCAAGTCTCTTTAGAGTTGGCAGAAAAATGCATGGTCCCTTGAGTCTCATTGAAACTATAAACTTTACCCAGGTCTCAGCTTTGAGTCTGTTGAAATAACTGTTTTCCATAGTGCATTTTGTGTTGAGTACAAATGTTGGAAAAAAATACATCTGCTCTTTCCTTTTTAGGTTTTTTTCCGTTTTCCTCTTTGCCGTCCAAGTCAGTAGGTGAACATATGGGACTACCCAAATAACAAACTATCACACACTGTGGAAACTCTAAAACAAACATATCACGGTGTAAGTATTAGAGATAAAGAACAGTGACTACAATCAAAATGAAAAAATAGGAGTTAAACAGAAGGCAGAAGCCAGTCAGGCACCAGTGTCAAAAGCCAAACAATTTAAGAGCCAATTCACGGCCCCACCCATCTACCAAAAAAAAAG
>VYZR01066244.1:0-24902 GCA_013400675.1 Oxylabes madagascariensis
ACTTCTTAAGGACTGTCTGCCCACTATGGGATTCATGACCTAAGGGGTCAGTCTCCCCTGCCCTGCTATTCCCACCAGGATCTGTCCTTTCCCTTTTGGCTCCCAAGCTCTGCCAGGAATCCCCTGCCCATCATCCCCTGCTGACCTGCAGAAGACCCACTCATCTGTACCAAAAAGGGGTTCGGTCCCCTCCTGTGCTGACAGCATAAACCAAACCACATTTATGAGAGTTCAGGTTTTGTTCTCAGTGCTACAAAACAGGAAGAAAGATGGCTTCATTTATCCAGATAAAAATAAGAATATTAAAGACAACACTGAGGTTTGGCACTGTTACTACATCATCATCAGCTGAAATACTTAAGGAATAGAGTCTTGGTTTTTGGTGAAACACTTTAATTCAGAACCAGCAATGCAATGACTAAGGAGTATTCGGGGTCTAACTTCCCTTCCTAACTGATGCCATCATGGTAGTGCCTAGGAAATTTGGGGCTCAGTAGTGCTGGACTGCGTTCTGCCATGCTGTTTGCAGTATGGACTCGACAAAAAGACAATTGTTATTGCGGGAAATCTGCCACGGAGGTCCCAAATCTTTTTCCGCTAGGTAAGACATTAGAGTTTGATCAGTGACCAGAAATCATTTGATAAGGGATTTATTTTCCCCCTACTATTAGAAAGGCTGTTGCAATGATTCCCACCCTTTGAGACAGCTTTTTCAGAGGTACCCTCTTTACCCATCCCACTGCCAGCTTGACTGCTCTCTGTGCCCTTTCCTTCTGGGTTGCGGCATTCCCAAGCAGCAAAGCAAATGGATTAATTCTGCTGATTTTTTGTTCCTCCTGTACACCATCCTGGGTGCTCTAAAAGAGGGTTGGAGACATAGTGAGTATCAGAGTCAGTGGTAGATATGGTGAGGTTCACCTCTAAAACACCAAATATGAGATTTTCTCCAGAGGGCCAAGAGCTGGAACTAGGAGCATTTTGCCTCTGAAATCAGGCTGACAAAGCCACGGGGTTTTTTTGTATAACCCAAGAAGATGACATAACATTCTTTACAGGCATTTATCACCAAAAATTCGCCATCAGAGGTGGTCCTTCCTTGTTTATTTCATAATTTAGGAAGAGGTTTTTAAACAAGAGACTGCTCTACTGAAGAAGTGAGCTCCTGCTGGTACAATGGTATCTGTGTAAATCTGGCAGCAGAACGGGGCTGCCGATGAGCCCTTAGGCACTTAGCAAGGATTTTCCAAGGAGCCTAAGGGCTGATACACACTTGAAACTCAATGGGATTTAGGTGCCTAAATGCAGTAGGCTGCTTGGAAAATCCCAGCCTTTGAAGTTAAAGTAGGCACTGACAAAATAAAAAGGCTAAAACCCCTTAAAATAATAAACATCAGACTAATGCCACCATGAAGGCAGTGGGTGCTTTGAGTTGTGCACCCAAAAAAAGGCAGTGGGAAGTGGCCACTGAAGGCAACCAAGAGGCTCCATCAGTATGAAAAGCTCCATCCCGGGTGTCTCCTGCTCCATCAGGAATTGCAGTAGGGTTTCTCCACATCATTTCCCTTTCTGATGGATGCCTCCTTGCGTGGGAATGATCCAGGACATTTGGCTGCGGACACACAATGTGTGAGGAAAAAATTAAAAATCTGTTTTTATTTTTTTTGTGGAGAAGAATCTTAGGGCATTAAAAGTTGGAGAACTCATCTTCATTATTTCTCTTTAAAGTTAGTTATGAATTGAGAATGGCTCTGCTCATATTTCTCTTTTATTTGCTATTTCCCCAGGCTAAAGTGTTGTCTATTTATCTTACAGATTAGGTTACTTTTTATGGGGTTCCTGCTATTATATTTCACCTCTAACTTTGTTAGTTTGTGTTTGCTATTAAATTATGTTGAATAAAATGGGCGGCTGAAGGACATTTTTCAGCTCCATCCTGAAATGAGGTTCTTAATCCTGTTTCTGGGCCTGCCCCCGTAGCCCACCCCACGGGGACAGCATCAGGTATGTAAGAAGGGCAGCAGGGGAGTGTTTGTATCAACCACGGGCGTTGCAGGGAAAAGCTGCAGGAGAATCGTGCCTGTAACACCAGTCAGTTCATGTACAGAGATTTTGGAGGCATCTCTTTAGAAGCGGGTTCTAATAATATTGACATCATCACAAGATAAGATCCAGGACTAGTTAAATCACAGCCTCACAACTCCGTGCTCCTTTGAGGATTAGAAGAAGTCGCTGAGCTGTCACTCTAAAGCTGATCATGGACTCGTTTAACTATGTCATCCCATAAGACAGCCCTTTCAATTATGTCAACCTGTCTGCTCTCCCTAGACTCTAATTTTAGAGCAGCAGTAGCTAATATTCTTGGAAAACTGATCCGCCTCCACAGATCTCTCCTCTCTGTCTGCTGCTGTTAACGGAGTATCCTGTGGGGAGATCGGACTGCTTTCCTTCCCCTCCTGTAATAAACCTAATAAAAATAGGTACCATTAGGTTCCTTTGTGTGTGGTCTCTTTAAGACACTTATCTGAGCTGGGTAATGGAGATGTCATGTCTCCTCCACAGAGGGATCCGGCAGCACCACAGGGTCATTGCAATAAAAATAAAATCCAGTTTTAAGAGCCTGGTACGAAATTATGAGCTGAAAAGCAGGACATTGGGATTGGGGTTAAAGACCTGGAAAAGGAAAGTGAGAGCTGGAGTCACCCGAATGTTAATGCCACAGCAGTGGCTCTGCAGCTGGGACGGGGCACTCATCTGTGTCCTCTGGATGGTGTTGGGAGGAGTTTGGGACACACAAGGCAGAGAGGAGGTGGATGGACCTGGCTGTCTTGGCCATGGGCATCTCTGTGCTGTGCTGTGCTGTCATAACCCAGGGTGGTGGAAAGGGGACAGACCCTCCCATGAGAGATAGGATGGAAACACATCCCTGGCTCCCCATCCATGTTGTGCCTGTAGCTGGCAGTGATGCTGGACAGTTGTTCCCCTGCTGTCACACGAATGTCCTCTTCTGAAGAGTTTTATCCCCCCTTTAGGATGCAGTGCGGGTCCTAAGGCACAGCATGCTGGTGTGGTGGGGTGGATAGTGATGTTTAATGCCCCGACCAGAGGCAATCCCATGGACTGGAGGGAAAAGAAGGGAAAGACAAAGAAAAGAGCATGGAGCATGGGGAAAAGCAATAGTCCTCCTCCCATAAAAACTAGAAAGGAAGTAGATGGGATGGATGGAGAAAAGGAGGCAGAGTCCATGCAGACGCAAGGGAGGGAGGTGACCGCCATCCATCCCACCCAGTGTCACCATTCTGGTGGCAAAGGGGCCAGGCCTTCCCTTTGCGGATCAGTTATATAAAACTAACACTCCACAGGCTGCCAGGGAATGGTGCCTCCCCCAGACTCCAGCAAGTTAGTTACACATAGCTTTCCTTTCACAAATCCATGTTGGCTGCCCCTAATCAAATTCTGCTTCTCAAGCAATTTCCCTTGCTAATTCCCCCCGAATCAGCCCTAACTCACCTATCCCCTTTGTTGCTAAGCTAGCCAGCCTCTAATCACACACTGCACTGTGTGATCCTTTCCCAAGTAATACAGGGTTCGGCACTTTCCTCTGGTTCTCAGCAGCCTAACCTGTCAGGAGCAACCTTCTAAAAATATCACTAAAGACCTCAGCTAATTTCTAATCCTCGTTTCTATTAAGACGGCTGCCTGTACTATGTGCGTTTCCAGACTTGGGATTTACAGTCTTCCTTAAGAGCATCTAATCGGCACAGAGCCGTTTCTGTTGTTATCCATGAGCAAACTCCTCCCTTCTCCACCATAAAACATGATCCCTTTGGCAGCAGCTCTCCAGTCTGCAGGGCACTCTCAGCCAGCCGGGGATGACACCAACCTCTTCCTCTCTGCTTAGCTCACCCCACTGTTTTTTGACAAGCCTTCCAGGGGAGATCATGGGGATCCCACTCCTCTCAAGAACTGGGTAGGTGCTTTGTAGGGAAAAAGTCAGCCTTCAAGCTCAGCAGGACATGTGGGTTTTTTTGCACCTCCCAACTTTTTGAGTTGTGTAAATTGTACAAGGAAGCTGATGCATAATAGAGCCAAGCTCTTGAAGTACCTTGGATAACTTGACTTTCTCTTACTATTTGTATTTGGATATGGTTTGCTGTTTCCATTTTAAAATTCACCTGTCCCAAACTGCCAGAACGAACCAAGTCAGAAGAACAAAAGAAATGGGGAAGAGTGCCATACTCTGGCTGTCCCCTGCCCAGGGTGTCCCAGGGCGGGTTTTGAGTGTTCCCAGCATGGATGTGGCACAGCTGTCCCAGAAGACCCCATGCAGCAAACACCACAGGGGAGGAGGTGAAACCAGAGTTTACCCTTCACAAACCAAAGACCTGTGGCAGAATCCAATGCTCTATCAGCACAGCTGTTCTGTGAAGTAAGAGTTTACATGAGGAAATTTGGTAATTTTATGGGTTCAGGAGAGAAAATTAATTGATGAGTGGACAGAGTGTCTGGCTGATGACATGGTATAATTTAATCCAGCAGGACTCCAGAAGTGCTCCAAGTGGGTTGGCTGTAAGCTGGCACCTGCAGCAGGAGTCATATGAGTGCCACGTAGGTGGTGATGTGGAAGGTGGAGGAGTGGCACATGCTGTTCCTGGAGCTCAGCAGCACAAAGCAGCCTGTGCAGGCAGTCAGCACATGCAGTCCCAAAGCTCCCCTTTGACCTCATCTCCACTGTGCCTCTGAGTCATGCACTACAGCAGAGCCAGGTGTTTTCCGGGTACAGCAGGGGCAGAACAACACTTTGTCATCTGTCAATCCTGTAGCAAATGTCATAAAATCAATAGTCCTCCTCTGCTCTGTATGAAGCCAGCACAGTCAACACACCCTCAAAGATTAACATTTCTAAAATACACCTTGATCTCAAGGTGCCTTGTCAAAGTGAGACAAACATTTAAAAAGAGACCAATTAGGAAGGTTTCTGGCTGACTTGTGCAAACTCACAGCTGCAGCTGAGGCCTGTGGGAATTAGAGACAGGAAAGAATTGCACCTACATGCTGAGTCATGCTGGAAAAGAAGGAACTTTATTTACATTTTTGACATTTTATAGAATTCCAAAGGTGACAGTGGATTGGAGGGTGAAGCTGCCACTCCTCCAACACACTGGTCAGACCAACAGTCTGTTAACTCTTTCCTCCTCCATGAAAATATGAAAACAAACCCTTTGTTGATACTTGAAAGTGTGGGAACTCCTGGTACAGAAAAGAAAAACAATTTCTCAGAAGGCTGAACTGAGCAACAGAGGCCTGTCCATCCAAACCAGTTAGCACAGTCCACTCAAACCAGTTGGAGCCCACTGCAGCCTGCTCACCCTGACCAGTTTAGCCCATGCTGAAGCCCTGCAGCAGGGCCCTGAGCACCAGCCTGCTGTGATGAGAACACCCTCTCTCACCAAGCTCTCTGGATTAATTTTGAAGTTTGGAAGTAACGCAATTTAAGCATCACACAATCCCACAAGAGGGATGGCGCAGCAGCTAAAGCCGTGACGAAAAACCGAAATACAAATGGCAGCGGCAAAGGGCTGAGGCACTCTAGCGATCTTGGTCCGACATGGGCTTTACTGTGTCATTCTCCACATGTGTCCATGGCCATAACAGCCCTGCACTCTCATCCCTTTGGGCGCCCGCACCACAGGGAATTCACAGCAGCGGGAACGCTTGTGCGCTGTGGATGTGGTTCCCTGCGGAAGCTGGACAGCCCTTCACCTCCACTCTGAACTCATCTCCACGCCCCTGCCCTGCTGCCCCAAGTCTTTTCTCACCCCAGTGCCCAACTTCATCCTTATTCTATTTTATTTAATTTCCATCCTCACCCTCATTCCCGCCCTCATTCCCGCCCTCACTCCAGGCCCCGCCCCCGGCCGTGACTCAGCCGCCCCTCGCCCTCCCATTGGCCGGCGGTGGGGCCGGCGGGGCGCGCCATTGGCTGTGGCTGCCGTGACGTCACGGGGCGGGGCGCGGCGGGAGCGTGACTCAGCAGATGGCGGCGCTGAGTCAGCGCCCGGGGCCGATAAAGGCCCGGGGCTCCGGGGCTGTGTCCCGGTGTCCCTGTGTCACTGCGTCACTGCCATGGAGCTCCCGGGGCTGGGCGAGCACTGCTCCGAGCGCACCTGCAAGCAGCTGGGTAAGTGCGGGCTCGCACCGAACCCCCCTGCCCGGGGGGACTCGTCACGGAGGGTAACGCGTGTGCTGGGGGACCGGTCCTGTCGCTCTAGTTCCCCCTCAGTGGGTCTAGGGAAAGAGTGATAGCTGTTGTTCCTGTTCGCGTTAAATTGTTAAGGCATGGCTTTTCAAGAAGAGAATTATTTTTGAAACTGGGCTTTGCGTTTGTGCTTCAGCTCTTAGCTCTTGACGAGTTGCTCACTAAGGTTTCTGCATTCGAAGAACTGATGAGCTTATGGTTTCCATTTGTCTTAGATTAAAAAACGAAAACTTATCACTCTTGCTCTTTTAATTTTAGTATTTGTGAAGAATGATCTGATTTCTATAGAGATAATTGGATTGTGACTCGACAAAAACTGCTTTAGAATTTATTTGTAGTTTTTTGTGAGTACTCTTAAAGTTGTTAGCTTTGTTCCATGAAAATGTTTTCTTTTTTATTCTCCCAGATTTCCTTCCTCTGAAATGCAACGCATGCGGGGAAGTCTTCTGTAAAGATCACATCCGTTATGACGACCACAAGTGCAGCTCTGCCTACAAGAAAGTGAGTTCTGTATGATGTGAGTCATAATTCACCCAGCAGAATTGCTAAGTCATTTATAAGGGCTGCTCTGAAACTTCATCTGGGTTTTCAATAAAAGTGGATGAAAGAACCTCAAGATGCAAGTTAATGATGCATCTGGATTTCAAATATGTAGAAACATGACATTTCAGAGGTTAGCACTGCTAGATTCTAGTTTTTTTCACTTATAGTGCATCTTCCCAGAGAGGAATGGTTTATATTTCAAGTAATGTATTGTGGTCTAAAATTTTCTGCAGTCCAAGTCCTGTAAGTTGAAGAACAACAAACATGAAATTACAGAAGAAATAAATAGAACAAGTGGGTCCAAACTTTGATCTCTGGCATGTACTTGGGCTTTGAAGTATTCAAAGGCTGTAATTCCAGAAAAGCCAAAAGGATATTTAAAGTCAACTTACCAAATATGTTGCTACAAATTGGTTTGGCAAAGCATGTCTGTGTGGTTTTGGGATGGTGATTTGCAGTTACTGTTGTGCAGTTTATCTTTAAAAGCATTAGCAAATGAGAACATGAAATATTTAGGAATGTACTCCTATTATCTATGGGTAAGAGAAGGTGAAGGACACAGAAATAGGGCTGGACTTGATTATCTTAAGGTTTATTTCAATCTAAACAATTCTTTAATTCTGTGCTGCTGGTCTGTGTTTTGTGTTCTTAGAATGTGCAGGTCCCAGTGTGTCCCCTCTGTAACACACCTATCCCAGTGCAGAAGGGAGAAATCCCAGATATTGTGGTTGGAGCCCACATAGATAAGGACTGCAAATACAATCCAGCACAGCAAAAGCAGAAGGTAAGACAACTACTGTTGAAGTCTAAACTGCCTTCCTAGTGCTGGTGAAGTTGGGCCTTCTGACAGCAGAATGTGTAGAACTTGCTCTGTTCCATCTTGGCTCTAAGGCCGCTTGAACATTTGTGCTTCAGCTTGGTCATGGCTCACAGAAAGCAAACATTGCCAACTTCCTGTCCTCTCTTACTCAGATCTTCACAAACAAATGCTTAAAGCCAGGCTGCAAAAGGAAAGAGATGATGAAGGTGGTTTGTGAACAGTGTGGCGACAGCTTCTGCATAAAACATCGGCATCCTCTGGATCACGACTGCAAAGGGAGCAGCCGGCCCATCTCCAAGGCAGGGTGAGCTGTACTTGTGATACTTAGCTCAAGGTGAGGTCTCAGGGCTGGTGAGGAGCTTGGACAGACAGGGAATTCTGGAAACTACTTGTCACGTCCATAAAATAGCCATGATTTCCTCTTGCATCTTAGGCTGAATTTCTGAAATGTCAGCCTTAATTTCTGAGCCAAGAGAAAAAGCTTGTCAAATGCTTTCCTGAATTTTCAAGCATACCTGTGTCAGTCTCTCCTAATTGAGAACAGGCACTGGCCAACTAAAGCACCCTTTGAGGTCTGGGTCCACATACTGGAATCCTAAAGCTCTGTCCAGCACCTCGAAGTAACCAAGAATAATCAATACCCTGACAAGCCAAGTTTGAACTTAATGTTATAAAACTGTCTCTTGCAGGCAGACATACCTTGACTGTTCTGTGCAGTAGGACTGTGAGATTTGTGTAACAGATGCAGGTGATTAAACTGGGATGAAAGAGTGGAAACACAGAGTGCATAGGTGCTGAGCCTGGTTGTGTTTGTTTGTAGATATGCAGCTCTGGTGAGAGCATCTCATCCCACCCTCCAGTCCCCGGGAGCAATTGGAGTGCCATCTAATGGGAATCGTCAGCACAACAGGTATCAGCTGCACGAGGAGAAAAGACAAACTGAAACCGGGCTGGTGTCCACAGTAGCAGTGCCACTGTCACACCGCTCACTGCTCTAGAGTTGGTAGCTGACCTTTAAATGGTGTTGGGAGTGCAGTAGAGGGGCTCTGACAGCACAGGGGAATCCCTGCTTCTCTATAGTGTAGTCGTTAAAGTGGCCCCATAGACACAAGCATTAGGACATCAAATTGTATCTGCAGGTTGGTCTTCCACCTGTTCAGTGAGAGGTTGGGCCAAGTCCTGGAAAAATGGTATGTCACCAGAGTAAGGAAAGTACAGCAAGCACCTGAATTAAAATAAATGGCCTCAGCTCTTCCCTGGCATGTTTTAGCTCCATGTGACTGAAAGTTCCAGTTGTGTAACCCTTACAGTGCATTCTTATGTCTTTCAGGTGCAGATAATAGATGCTCTTCACATCTGGATCAAGACTTTAAAATAAAGTTAATATTTTCTCTCTCTCTTTTTAAATTTCTATGCAATTAATTTATTTTTGTATCATATTTTTTGTACGCATTCAATAAACGGTTTCCAAGCCAACGTTATTTGTTCCTATATTTGGAATAAGAACTTTAATACTATGAAAAATATTTGATGTAGGAAGTGAGATGATGATGGTAGGTAGAAGATTGCAATTGGTATGAAATACAGCTGGATTTACTTAGGTCATGCCAAGTCTGTACTAGGAATCCCCCAAAATGAAAATCTGAAATACAAGCTACTGTCATATGTCTCAATCCTTTTGGAAGTGTTCTGGCTCTGCATGACAAACATCAATGTGAAGCTTCCTCTTGGTTTCTGAATGTCATTGGAAGACCTTTATTTATATAGCCATACCATCTTTTTTACAGGTCCTGTCTGAAGGCTAGTGCTCACAGAGGCATGTGCAGTATAATTCTTCATCATTTATTGTCCCTTAGACAAACCTAGACTTGCAGGAAGATATACTTTGTTGTTTCAGGGAGAAAAGGAAGCCAGAGAAAGTAGCATTAACTGTGTCTTGTGTAATGAGAATAAGGCCAAAATAAAGCGTTGTTTAGGGAGGCTGCTCTTGCTGTCTTCCTGAAAAGCTTAAATAAGTGAAGTCAGAGCAGATAATGCTCCATCTATTGTCCTGATCAGCTCTCTTGGCTCTTTAAAACTGCATGAGTATCCAGCTGCTTAGCTTGAGGCCTGAAATATTATAGGTTGATGAAATGGAAATGTGCTGTTAATGAACAATGCTAATTCCCCAGATGGGCTCTAAGTAGACCTCTCATCCAGCTAATTGTGAGAAAAATGCCAAAGCTTCCTGATGGTGTCAGGGGGTCAAGACCTCAATTTCATGTGTCATTGGAGCCATTCCTCTGCATGCTGGGGCTTCTGGGCTGCAGGGTTGGTTTAGGAGTAACTGCAGGGTGATTGCAGCCCCTTCAATCCCCTGCAATGCTGCTGAGGTGGGGGAGAAGCACTCTGCAGAGCAGAAGATGCGGAGTTCCCTGACCTGGGAAAAATCCTCTTTGCTGATACTTTAAGAGATGGGAGCATAAGTGCAGTTATGTGCTCTGTACAACGTTGGGGATGCTGCAGGTGTGCAAAGACTGTTGTGTCTCTTCTCTTTGAGCAGTTTAATCCTCGGAGTGGGAATGCTGCTGGAGGAGGAAATGTGGATTTATGGTCCTTCACAGGGACAGCATGTAAGCAATCAACACCTTGAGTTTAGCCTTTCCCAAGAAAGGACAGATGTAATTTCTGTCCAGCACAGACCAAGTATCTGTACTTTCACATATTAATGTTTGGCCCAGTGTGATTGCTCATCCAGGAGAAGTTTTTGGAGATGATCACAGTTTGCCAAACTGAACATGTAATATAGGTACGAGTTACAGTGATCACTCCACACAATCTCATTTTTTGCAATCGGGCAGCCAAGACTGATTTGACAGTGTCTGTAATACTGTGTTTAACCACGGGATGTCACAATAGGATATACAATAACACAATCTTGATTTTAGGAAGTCTAAACACGGAAAACATTCTTTGCCTATCCACATTGCAGCAAAAGCTTAAATCACAACTTTAGTTTTAGGTACCACCACCCTCTGATTACCCCCTGTGTGCCAACACCCGAACTCAGCCCTAGCACACTGCTTTATTTTATATACGTATTTTTTGTGTATAATTTCTAACTGGCCACTCTTTCCCAAATGGTGCCACTGGTGCTTTGGGAAGGGGATTCCAGGCTCTGACCATGGTGTGAGGACACGGAGCAGGGGAGGGAGGCTCTCTCAGCCCCCAGTGATGGCTGGGGGACAGGAGGGCACCTTGGCATGGGGAGGAGGTGGAAGAGGAGGAAAGCAGAGGTTGCCCCTTCCCATCAGTGCCTGAAACAGTACAGGGACTTGTTTGCCAGCAGCATCTGCTCCCACGTCCGGCATCTCAGCTGCTGCTGGGATCCAAGCAAAGGGAAAAAGCAACCCTGTCTCAGGTTGTCCTGAAAAATATGTGTCATCTACGTCTGTGTCTGTGGTAAAAATTCTGGCCCTTACATTACCAACGGGACTTGGAAAAGTTTCTGCATGGGGTATTTATAGAAAATGAAAACATGGAAACCAATTTGTTTCCTGGAAATCGTCCTCGGAGGTGTTTTCTCGTCCTGCAAACCACACCCTTGGCCTCTTCCCACGCATTCCATGAGACCTCATGGGGACACGGGCAGTGTGGCTCACACTCCGGGATCTTTTTAGGACCTGCGGGCTCAGAGGGGTCAGAGCCGTTCTCCCGAGAGCCACACCTCACTCGCTGTGACCGCCGGCACCGGCTGGAGGGCAGCGCCGGGCCGGCTCCCGCGGCTGTGCTGCGGGGCGGGGGGAGCTGCAGGGCCCGGCACCCCTGCCAGGAGGCGGGTGGGCTCCTGGGGGTCCCTGCCAGGACACGGGATGATCCTCCCAGGGCCGGGCATCCCTGTCAGGAGGCGGGTGGGCTCCTGGGGGTCCCTGCCAGGACACGGGATGATCC
Organism: Oxylabes madagascariensis; assembly: GCA_013400675.1. NCBI lineage: Eukaryota > Metazoa > Chordata > Aves > Passeriformes > Timaliidae > Oxylabes > Oxylabes madagascariensis. The sequence continues at coordinate 11,550 of VYZR01066244.1, forward strand.
TCCCAGGGCCGGGCATCCCTGTCAGGATGCGGATGGATCCCTGTCAGGATGCGGGTGGATTCCTGGGGGTCCCTGCCGGGTTCCTGGGGGTCCCTGCCCGGACGCGGGACGATCCCTGCCAGCCCTGGGGGGTGCCAGGCGGGGTGCGGGTGGCTCCCTGTCAGCCCTGGGGGTGTCTGCCAGCACACGGGATGATTCTGCCAGGCCCCGGGCATCCCTGTCAGGACGCGGGACGATCCCTGCCAGCCCCGGGGGATGCCAGGCGGGGTGCGGGTGGATCCCTGCCAGCCCCGGGGGATGCCAGGCGGGGTGCGGGTGCCTCCCTGCCAGCCCTGGGGGTCCCTGCCAGGCGGGTGCGGTGCCTCCCTGTCACGCACGGCCGCTCCCGCCCAGGCCCGGGCCGGTGCCGGTTCCGGGAATCTCCCCGGTAAAGGGGCGGGGCCACAGGCGGAACTCGGCGCGGGGAGGTGACGTCACCCCCGCCGCCAGAAGCCGGGGCAGCGTTCCGCAGCACACGTGTTCCGGGTGAGCGTTTTAACTCCGAGCGGGGCTTCCTATTGGCCACCGAAGTGATTGACAGGTAGGGAGCCAACCAGATGCCGCCGTTCTCCCCGCGTAGCCAATGAGAGGCAGGGGGCGGGCGGCGGCGCCAAGCGCAGGGCTCGGTTGAATGTGCCGGAGCGGCGGCTGCGGGAGGTGCGTGTGGGGACGGGCGGGGGCGCAGCCCTGGCTCCCCCCGGGGCGGCCGCGGCTCCTCCGGGGGTCCCCCTGCCCGCCCGGAGCTGCGGGAGGTGTGGGAGACCCGGCCCGGCCTGGCCACATGCGCGGCGGTGGCTGAGGGGGCTGCGGCCAACCCAGGGGTGTGCGCGGGGATGTGAACCGGGGGGTTGTGTTGGGGTGGGGAAGCGGAGCCGGGGTCCGGTGCAGCACAGCCGGGAGCAGGGGCTGGCTGTGGGAGTGCCCCCCTGCCCCGGGCCCGGCTCCGGTACCAAACCCTCCTTCGGCAGCCTCTGCTGCACTGGGAACCTCCCCACGTGGGCTGGTTTATGTTTCAGTGTGTGTTTCAAGGGAAACGTTTGTGATTGAAATGAGCCAATATTTGCCTGTGTAGTGAAAGTGACGCTGAAAGTGGCACGGTTGGGGCAACGGGGGAAAGCCACTTAAATCAGATTTTCTAGCAAAGAAATAGTACGGAGTTACAACTAGAGCTGTTTTCAGAACCAGTTGCAGTGTTGTCTGCAACTCCTCTTCACCTTCACCCTTATGCCAGTCTAAAATGAAAGATAAAGCGAATGAGACAATTCTTCAAAGACCGTTTTACCACGTTAAATCTATATGAAAACAGGAAAATTTGCAGTTTACCCAGAACCAATCCGGAATGGAGTCGCCCGGTTGCAGCGAAAACCCAGACCGGATTCCCGCCAGAGTCCCGAATGGATTCACCGGGAAATACAGGCTGGATCTTAGGAAAAAGTTTTTTACAGAAAGGGTAATAAAGAATTGGAATTGTCTACCTGGGGAGGTGGTGGATTCACCATCTCTGGATGTGTTTAAGAAAAGCCTAGAAGTGGCACTTGGTGCCGTGGTTTAGATTAGGTTGGGGTTGGGCTTGATGATCCTGGAGGTCTTTTCCAACCTAATGATTCTGTGAATCTGTGAACTAGTGGTTTGAAACTGTTAAGTAATCAAATAGCCTTACTTTTTGCTTGTGAGTGCACACATATGCATATTAATGAGATGACTAACAGTCATGTGAATGCATTTTGAGATGATGGTGTTACCTGAGGTAGACAATTGATCAAACAGTTCGATGTGGTGTGTTCTAACCTGCAGAAAGCACAGCCTTAATTATGGGGAATTTGTACCGGGAGGGTCACTGAGGCGTTTTCCACAACAGGGCCTCAGAGGACAAAAGGTGTGGAGATTCCTACAGGAGACTGAGTTTTGAGTTTTACAGTACCTCAACTACAATGTATTACTAAAGAAAACACAAAAATTCTTCAAAATGAATCAAATTTCAGTGCAAGCATACGTTTCATAGTTAGGTAGTCACAAATAATTGCCATACCAGTGTAATTATAATAGAACTGTCTGTATTTGAGACCGACATTTAATATTAAAAAAGGTTCTAACTGCAGTTTGGTGGTTTCTGTTACAGAATAGCATTTTAGAATGCCAAAAATGATTGCAGAAAAAAAAGAAAAGAAGGCGGAAGAAAAAGAAAAGAAGGCAGAAAAAAGAAAAAAGCTGAAGCAACATGCAGCCCAAAAGGATGAGCTGGAATTGGAAGTTAAACCAAAGAAGAAGAAGCAAAAGCTGCAGGTTTGGCTCTTTAATTCAATACAGAATGGATTTGTTTTGCTGTAGTTTCTGTTGTGAACATGAGTTGGATTCAGTTGCACTGATTCGTTATATACCTAGAGTGAAAGCTAAAAGGAAAAGATAAATTAAGCCAAATCTGGGTCCAATTGTTGCAGGCAGAAAGGTGATCTCTGTTTGTTTTGGATGTTTCTGTGAAAAACAGAGAATGGATGTGGGTGAAAGGTGAACCAAGTGAGGAGCTGTCATATGGCAATCTCAGTGGAGCTTCAGTCTTCATGTGATCCTGAGTGCCTGGGAAAACATGAAAGATATTTTCTTGGAAATTCTCCTGGTTTTTGGACAGAATGTCAAGTGGCCAGAAGGTGTCAGCAGTCTCTTTGTATTCCTGAACGTTTTATGAATTATTTAATGACAACAAAATTAGCAATATCAATATGTTATTTAAATGGGAACTTGAAGTGGGAAGGTTTTTGTTTTGTTTTTGTGATGGAAATTATGCATAATTCAAGGACAATTCAATTCTGATATTTTTAGTGGTTCCTGTGGAATGAGGATCAAAGAACTGTAAAGCAATTTAAGAACTACAGAGGGAAAGCAGGTTTTTTCCCTCAGGAATTCTTGAGGATCACATCAAGAAGCCATGGTCTTAATTCTCTTATGTTTCCTGGCCTAACATAAAATATATATGAAAGCTGCTTGTTATTTCCTTTATCATAATGTGTAGCTCAGTGGAGCTCATATAACTAAAAACTAGTACTTATTTTGTTATTAGACTTTATTTAAGCTCATTGGCAAGAAAGATTTGAAGAACTTTTGCATTCATAAGTGTCTGTAGGTATTGCATTCAGAGTTTGGGAAGCTTAATATAAAAAAGCCAACCTATTGGCAAAAGCTGTTCGGAGGTCTGTACATTTTTGCAGTTTTGAACTCAGCAGAAATGTTCCTAAGTAAGAAAAGACTACACATTTGTCAAAGCAAAAATAGGAAATTTTGTCTCTATAGCTTCATAAGAGGGAATGTTTCTCTTTTCCTTTGTATTATACGCTGTGGATTTGCCGTGCCATAATGAAATTTGAGTGAAAATAATTTTCCAGGACAAAACAGTGTGAAATTTATTGGCTGTGACAATCTATAATTTCATGTAAAACTGAAGTTGAGGTGGGCTTCAGACTTGTGGCAAGTGGGGCCTTTTTTGGACCATCTGATATCCCGTGTTCAGTTCTTAGAACACCCAAGTGAGTTTTGTGGGCTGTGCAGGCTGTAGGACTGTGAAAGAAAGAGCAAAGAGTAATGGGAAGAAGAATCCTTAATACTGTTAGGGAGCACCACTAAGCACAACAGTTCTTGGAGCCATAAAAGTTGATGCCAGTGGGTGGCTTGAACATGTATATATTGAGTTTTAGGGAATGCCATAAAAGGTCTGTGACAAGCCATTTCTTGGCATCAGCTTTATAAACTGTAACCGTTGGTAGCAGGAAAGTCTAAGTTAATAGACCATGGACCCCTTTTTTGTATTTTCTTTTTTTGAAATGACTGTTGAGAATGAAAAACGTGAGGCGGATCTTAAACAATTTAACTTCAGAAGTCGTTAAAGAGAGTTAATTGCTTGGCAGTTTGTTACTCAGTGTAAGTACTCCCAGCTTTGTGTGAAATGCTTGGTTAAGGCACACTGGCATTTATGCTTTCAAGTGCTTTTGGTCATCAAACCTTGTCAGCATGGAAAGTGTAATAGAGGACAAGGAAAAACTACTCTATATGAACTGGAAGATCAGGAGGAGCTCTGGGGCTGTGCTCAGTCAGTGTGAATGGATCCAAGTAAGAAATTTGGAACAAAAGTTAGTCAACTGCTTATCCTGCACCTTTACTTCCTTTAATTTGATTTCTGTTACTTTAAAATAAGCTGGAATTTTGCCAGATCTACAGGAATTCCTGACTCATAGTGCCTGGATTCTGATGAGCTGTGATTGGCTTTTAATGCAGTAACTGAATTAAAGGAAACTCTTCCTGCCATTCTTGAAGTAAGGATGGGTAGGCTTCAGTTTTTCCTAAGGAGTCTCATGTGTGGTAGAAAGAAGTTAAAGTTTTTGGTGGGACAGAGGTTTCACTGGTTCATTAAGTCATATTCCTGTGATTTACGGTTTTTTTTGTTTTTTTTTTTTTTCTCCCTAGTAGAGCAAATTTAATCTCCAAAGTGGAAAATACAAATGTCTAATTGATTTTTTAATAGAGCTGGAGGCAAGTTGAGGTTTGTTTTCAGTGACTGGATTTAGTGTACACTGATCATTCCTTCAAGAAATTTATTTCAAAAATTCTTACCAGCCTTAGACTAAGGCATTTTTCCTTGGTACAGCTTGACCTTTCAGAGTAATCTTGATGTTTTATTGATTTTCATCTACTCAATTTCTTCTGTTTACACTAAATAGCAATAAGCAATTCAAGACCAATATGAATGTTTTCATGAGTGATCTTAGAACCACACGGCTCTAAATGAGACATCTCTAGTGGAGCTGAATTTTAAAGTTCAATTAAGTTTTAAAACTTAATTCAGCCTTGTGGTTTTTCTGACTGATTCTCCTAATGTTACTGTTCTATATACCCACTTGAAATAGTCACACATGTTAAACAGATTTTTTTAAAATCACTAGACATTAGTTTTACATTTTTTATAATGACTTTTGTAGTTTGCTAACATACTTATATGTTGAACTATCAGAATGTTTAAGTTTTTCCTTTCAAACTGTAACATAGGTATGACAAAAAGAGATTTAACATGTGCCATCTGGACCCGTGGTTTGAAGCTGACTGTTGGCTTTTTTGGTAACAACTGCCTGATGGAGCTTTCCTGACAAGTTAGTTTTGTTTCATTTCTCTGGAAAAAAAAATATTTGCAGTATTTATAAGGTGTCATCTTGAAACAACAGAACCCTTAGAAGTGTTTCTTTGCAATTACCCCTGTTTTGCTTCTGATTATGGATTTCTCCAGCCTTTGAACTTTCATCTGCCTCAATGCCACAGAGCTGACTTCAACAGCAGTCCTGACAGTTGCAGCTCTGTAGGTAGGGTACAACATGTGGTTGCTTTGTTTCCCAGGGCTATTTGAGTTCTGCCCAGAATGACCTTACTGTGTCAAAGGATCTTGTCATTTACGGGCAGGTCTCGTTGCTGCAGTGCTGTTTGCAGAGCTGCTGGCTCTCTGCAGAACAGTAGGAAATTCTTTCGGAACAGAACATCTATTAGGCAAGACTCAAAATTCGTAATCCATAGAAAACAATATTAATTTCCTGTTCCTTCCCAATTTAGTCTAGTGAACATTGTAACTTCAAGGAAAATTACAATGACTAAGGGACAATCAATCTTTGTAAATCAAATCTCCTTGTTCATGGTTGAAGGGTACTTTAGGTAGTGCTCATACAGCCAGTGGGTGTTTCCTTGTACTCCCTTGTTATCTTCAGCATTGCAAGTGGTTGGAGGAGGAGGAATCAACATTTTCCTCAGATAAAGGCAGGATCAGTGGGAAAGGAATTTAATTTCTGAGATTCCATACAGATACTACAAACAATGGCAAATAAACAAGTAGCTCATGGCGTTTCTTTCATCAGTGTGCAGGTGCCCAAACAGTAAGATCCGTTTACTAAACGGAAAATGGCAAAATTCGTAAAGAAAGGGTTTTTCTGTTTGGCTTTTCTTTTGGAGGCTATCATAAAGAGCAATATAGAATTCTTTAGCTGCAAAGCAAACTGAAAAAAAAAAAAAAGATTCTTTAAAATCACTGTTTGGTTGTAGCAGTGGAAAACCCCATAGAATTATGTTTAAGCTGTGGAGATAAACATTTTGGGCATGAGCTTGGTGGAATAACTGGGAATGCTACTTTGATATGATCTTTAATATGCTTGTAATCAGGTAACTGGGGTAATAATTTGAATGTTTAATGAATGCAAACCAGACATTGGTGCAAACTGATCCAGCAGATACTGTAAAGCTATCATCAGACAGTGTATTTATTTGTTTGACAACCCACTAATTCATCCCAAAGCCTGTTCTTGAAATAATGAGTTGTGGATGATTTGCAAACAAACTCAGTAATCCTTTATTGTTCCCTTAATTTATTTTTCTAATTAATGGGAAGCTTATCTTGTAACCATCAAAATAACTTGGTTTATATTTTCCCATCCTAAAAAAATGCCATGAAGTTAACAACTTAGTGTGATGTTGCGGGATTTTCTTCTGATTACCAGGCTACCAATATTAACTGTATTTTATACAGTTTTATGTATTTTATACATAAAAAGTATATTTTGGAAACTGTTTGCATTGCAATTCCACTGTCTACTCTTCCTGCAGTTGTGTGGTTTTGCTATATGTGCTTAATCCTCTGTTGCAAGCATTAATGATATCTGAGGTTATTAGTTTTTGTTCAAGGAACGTGTAAAAATCTTAAATATTAAAAAAAAAGGAAATAAACCCCCCAAACTTGGTTTTATTTAGCATAATCTCCTAAAATAAGACTCTTGTCTCATACTGGGGTATTTTTTTGAACAATTTTGAAGTATCTTTAACATTCAAATAGAGTTTTGTCCATGTTATGAAGAGAAGATGACATAATCTTTCATCTTCTGCCATCGGTCCATCTCCCCCTGTGCCTTGATACATCAGCAGAAAGCAGTTTCCCAGTGATAAAGAGGGGGTGGGAGCTATTTCTCAAAATGGCCAAGTTAAATGTCAGGATGGATATTATTGTGCTGGGTTTTGTCAGTCTATAATTAAAATGTTGGGCCTGTTTCTCTTTGCTTTGGGCTACCTTTCAGTTGAATGTTTATTCTTGGGTTATTTGTTTGGGGTTTTTTCACTTGAGCAAAGTGACAAGTTTGCTGGCCCACTGGCTTTCAGTACCTCTCTGTATGGTGGCCTTCTGATGGTTATAGGAAATAATTACGGAGCTCTAAATCTATGTGGCAGTTGTGGCTTACTGTGTGACATCTTGCTTGGTTTATCTGCTTTCTTATCTATGCAATATTTCTCAAATTAGGAAAATTTAAAAAAAAAACAAGCAACCACAAAACAACAAACTTTGAGGGCAGCTGGTTGTGGGACTGAAGCATTTGTTTCCTGCTGACACTTCTTCATCAGAATATTGATAGAGTTGCTTCAAATCATTTTAATAAATTAACTGTACATTTATTTATTTTAAAAAGGGGGTAAATTTAATTGTGACACCCATGTAGTGTTTATGGAGAATAGTAGGCCTTCTATAAACAGACACGTCTAAGAAGGTACAGAATCATGTCTGAAATATGGATATGCATAGATTAGGCTGAATAATTTTACATTCCTTTGAAAATTATTTTTGTAGTGGTACGAATAGATTTCCCAGGAAAGAGTATTCACAGCTGGGAAAACAGTTGCTACTTTGAAGATGGTTTTCCCAGGCAAAAGGCTCACGTCTCCAACTGTGTTTGGTATAAACAATATGTGGTGTATTTCTTACTTGTTTAAAGGAATTGTGCATTCTTCATTACATATTAGCCAACAAGAGTTTCATGCTAATTCTGGGTATTTGCCTTAATCTGTATCCATTCAAAGTTAATTCCCTAGTTTTATTAATAAAGCCAGGGTATTAACTTGATGGGGAATTTGGTGGTGAAACACAACTGTCCCGTCTTTGCTGTTGAGAGGGGAAAATCTTCCTTCTCTTCTTGGAGCACGTACTTGTTTCCTCTCAGTCCTCATTCTCTGCTTGCTGGTGAGACCTTCCTTGATGGCTTTTGTTGGATTTCCAGTATAAATCCTTGCTTTCCTGCCTTAACTGCAAATATCTTAACAAAATTGAAATTCACGACCGCGTTCCCACTTGTGGGTTGAATCTGTCGCGTTCATTTGTTGAAGGAGCAAAGGCAAGATCTGCTTGACTATGTCACCTAGCTCTAGTGTAGTGAGAACACCGTTTTCTGCCCCTTTTCAATGATAATTTTATTCTGGTTCTGTACTGATGACTTCTAACTCCTCATAGACCAAGAGGCGTCATCAATGAAAATTGTTGGAAAAGGCCCAAATTGTTGAATACAGAAAACTTGGCACAAAACCTCAAAATACGTATAACTTCAGTTAAAAAGAAGTCCTGTTAATGTGTTTGAGTTTGCAAAATGCATTCACTTGACAAGAAATTAACTTGTAAGCTTGACAGGATGTTTGCTGCGTTCTGATACAGAATAAGAGCAGAGAAATGGGCATTCAAAGGCAATTATTCTTGACAGGGCTTGAAACTTGGAAGTGTGTATAGCATAATGCATTAATGCAGGCCTGATTCTTGTGGATTTGTTACTTCCTCTTTATTGCTCTTACTACTGTTTTGTTAATGTTAATTGGTTCAAACAACCTAGAATGGCATGGATTTGGATATTTAAATTATGCTAATTCTAAAAAGCAGCCTTGTCCTTGATGAGATGCTGCTGCTTGTTTAAACAATGTAGGAGTCTGGTATAATGATTTTTATAAAATATGACTTTTTGTGGGTTGAGGAAATAGATCCAAAAATTTTAAAAAACCCCAATGTTTTGGTGTAGATAAAAGGGGGGTGGTGGCTGCTGCTGTAGTATGAATGAGAAATGAGAAGTTTCCTCATTCAAAATGCCTTTTGTGTTTAGATGCAATATTGTGAACCACATGAAAGATCAGTGTATATTTATGTATGTTAATAAATTACAGCATAGATAAAATGGCTCTTGGGTATTAGATCAAAGCCACACAGATTAATAAATACTTGGAAAGTGCTTGTCTGTTACATCCAACAAGTAATTAGAACAGAAAATTAATCTTTTGACTTTTAGAACCTGCCTGAAATATCGAGGGTACAAGCATGAAGGTATTTGACAGGGGAACCAGACTCTGTCTTTGAATGCATTTACCTATTTCTAATTGAATCCCACAGGAGTTCTGTAGGACATCAAACGGAAGATCATCAACCAGTGTTTTATTAAATTTCTCAGCATTATCTTAATAATTTGCATCTGTAAACCAGGCTATTGCAAACAGCATATATATAAGAGCAGACAGCTCTTCCTACCATCTCAGAGTTTGAAAGATGTCAAAGCTGTTCAGAGGATGTACTGAGGGCTTAGGGCTGCATTGCTTAAAAAGCAGCAGAGTGGTTATGAAAGAGAAAATCTAAAGTATCTGTGGAAAATAATGCTTTTAGTAACTGTCATTCCATCCTGCCTTTACACTATGGACTGACTCCTAAAGGGGAGTTATGCATCCTTACCCACTTGTAAAATAACTAATGGTTAGAGAACTGTTGTACTGAACTGTGATACAGAGGTCATTGAAATTGGTCATGGGCTTTTTGTGAACTTAGGAGCCTTCATGCACCTCACTGGCTGATTCTTTTTTCAAATTACCTTTGGAATAGACAAGCTTTTCCTATTTTATTACAGAAGTTCTATCTTTCGTAGCTTTCAAGCCTGTACTCCAAAACATCTTCTAATAGATTTGTAAAGTTGGATTCATTTAAATTGTAAATTTTACCATCCTTTGCTTAAATGATGCTTGTCTTCTTTACATTTGTCTAGATTAAGCCATGATCTGGTTTGAGCTTAGAATAGGAGCAGCCAACTGTTCCGATCTGATAAATTTTGGAATAAAATCTCTGGCCAAGATACAAAAAGTCTCAGTGAGAGTCAAGAAGAGCACAGACCAGCAGGGACGGGGCAGTTTTCCATGGGTCCTCACGGCCCCCTTGCTTGGGGCTGAGGATGGTGTCGGGTTCTGTGTGATCTGATGTCGGCTCCAGCTGCCAGCAATGCTGGGCTTCTGCTCCCACAACACTCTGACAGTGTCACCCATCATCAGGCAGCTTTAATTAGCATAAGAAAATAACATGTCATGTTCCTCACTGTTCTAGAGAATGAGCTTGTAATAGTAGAAGTAATTATTCTGACTTTATGTCTTTGGAAACCAAGCAAGTTTATAAATTAAGTTCCCCCACATATCGCTGTCTGTATCTTCTTCCCACCTTGATGCTCAGTTGTCAGGTGGATATTTGGAATACTATCAATTGTTTAACTGAGCTGTTTTCTTGCTTTCTTTCTTAGTTTGCTGTGTGCACTTCACTCTGGAGCACAAGAGTTAAAAGGTTTCTGTAGTCAGGTACAGGCTATTTCTCTTTTGTAGTTCTGAATGGAGAGAGAATGAAAGGAAGAAAATCTTATTTGCCATTATATTACTGTTTCTATTGAGGGAATGCCTGGGAAAGGAAATATTTCTGCTGCTGAGGCAGAAAACAAATCTATCTCCACCACTATTAGGCAATTCTGCCACTGAGCTCTTTCTGTAAAAATCGCCTTAACTCCAATTCTAAGGATAATTTAACAATATCCTAATAATTTTCCTGTTTCTCTATTATGTCTTTTTTCTCCCCACAGTCTTTTTTTAAAGTCCTGCCACATTCAATGCAATTTGAAAAGGTCTTAAACCTTTTCAGTGATTTTGCTGGCAGGTCAAGTGAACTGGGACTTGTAAGCAAAGCTGCTGCTTTGGAAAGGCTTACCCTGCATTAAATATTTATTTTGAGAAGGTAGGCTTTTACTTTTTGGAAATGAACAGCTCAGTAGTTTAATTTAGAACTTGGAAATGTCTATATATACCTGTAGCAGACTGTTTGAACCATGTGAGAAAACAGGTTGGAAACTTGAAAATGGTTTTTATCATGGGGCTTGAACAGTTTCAAGAGCCATTCTAAACATGCAGGTGACTTTGTGAGACTCGGACAATCATCTTTGTAGTGGCATTTAGTGGACTTCTGTAAAATAAATGAAGTAGCATGTAAGAAAGGGAGTTGAAGTAGAGCTGATCCTGCACAGTCTGCAGTCCTGAGAGGATGCTGCTCCTGTGCTGGCACCTTGGGTGGCTCAGCATGCAGCTGTTTATTCTTAGCTCCTGCCTGTGTCATGCTGCTGTGTGATAGAAGTCTAAAAGGAAGCCCAAATCCAAGGGTTAAAAGTTTATTGTATTAAAAGTCACTGTGGAATAAACAGTTTGGACAATACTGTTGAAGAAAGGACACTTAAATTATAAATATGAATGGAGGGTGTTCAGATTTTCATATCTGGTGTCTCTCTTTAAAACACAGCACAGGGCATGTACCACAGCCTCCCTGACAGCAGAGCTTAAGGGTATAGGGGAAAGGTGTTCTGTGTGTGTGTCTTAAAAGGGACTTGTTCCCCTTCTTATGTTGTTCCAGTTTTACCATAAAAAAGGACAAATAAACAATTAATTTGGCCCTATGCTCTTCTGTAATGAAAATTTTCAATGTTTGTCTGATAGCTTGAATTGGTAGGGTAAGACAGAGTGAAAGGGAAGGATGGATATGGTCCCTTAAATTCAAATCAAGCCCTTATCTTCATTGTTTTCAATCAAAATCAAATTAATTCATTGGTTCACCTTCATGAGTAGCTATTAAAATTCAAACCTGCTTCTTCATACACTCACTTGTTTTTAGTTATGCAGAAACAAGTTCCAATGGAATTAATGATAATCAGGGTTGAACTTGACATGCTTTTACTTACGGTAAACCACTCTTTAGCACATTTTTAATATGACAATCCTAACCATTTAAAATTGTCCAGACAACCTTTTTCCTTTTGCAGTCTTAATAAACAGCTGAGAGAATACAGCAAAATCCTTACACGGGAAAAAATTCAGTTATACTCTAACACAACTTGATGGCTGGAAAAAAGATTAGAGCCTGCACTGTAGAGGCAGTGAATTTTGTTTGAAACACACATACTCAGTCTGAAATTTTACAAGCATTTTCTTGTAAAACTTTGTGCTCAATTTTTTTTCAATCTTTTGAAGGGAGAGGTGCCTTTTTGCATCTTGCCTGTATTATGTCAAAGCCTTGCACAGAATCTGGGATCGCCTGACTCATTGATTCAAATTCTCTGTCACATGCCCTCCCATCCTGTAATGCTCTTCAGAAATGAATCAAGCTTTATCTTTAGACTGACCGACTTTGCATTTTAGAGAGGTGCATGTTGTGTCTGCACAGTTGGTATTCAGTATGTCTCCTAAAACTGTCAAAAGAATGCAAAGTTACAGCATCTCTTTAACATGTTAAAGAGGTCTCACATAACTCTTTTATTCATATCTCTTTACGCAGCTGAAACTGTTGCTTTCAGTTGCATCAGGTTCAGATTGGTGCTGTTTGTGCTGTTTGCATTTATTTTGTTTTCAGATATTCAGTTATGCCCTGTGCATTCAACACATTCTTGTGCTAAGGTATTATTTTCAAAAGCAGTTAATAGTTTCAGGGATTTTTTGATTATTCCCTCTCTTCTCTTTTCTGCAAGCTTTTCCTAATACTAGACTTTTCATGTCTGGAAACTTGATATAGACTATTTTAGCAAAGGCTGTAAGCAGCTGTGATAAACAGGTTTTTAAACCTCATAGTTGTCATCAGTCCAGTGTTTTAGAAAGGCATATGGAATCTTTTCCTTCAACTCAGCAATTAAACAATTCATGAGAGACCAGAGATAAAAAGTGAAGGAGTTGTATCAAAATTCTTGCTCCCATTCCTTTTTTCCTCTACAGTCTAGAAAAGATTTTATTTACTGGTGATTATGTTCTCTGAAATTAAAAAAAAAATGACACATCAAGCTGAGATCCTTTTGGTCCATGGACAAGCCACAGTAGTGAGTTACTGCAAGATGATGGCTTGCAGAAAGCATGTTGTGTACATAAACACATGGAAATTGTGTGACATTTCTGTAAATATTACTTTGTACAGAGTTACTGTTTAAAAAAAAAAAAAGCTTTGGGAATAAGCGTGCAGTTTTTTCAGCTGGGAGAGTGCTTTGTATTTAAAGCAAGAAGTGTGTTTAAATTTAGTAATTTCAGGCACAGTTCATAAGCCTGTACTAAAATATCAGTAGCAGGGAACACATCAGGTATTTTAGGTTTGTAACCTGTTTTTAAACATGCAATAGGTTGTTTTGGGTTGAGTAAATATTGTTTTCTTAATGCTTCAGTAATCTGATC